>VUQS01030023.1:0-27859 GCA_015108495.1 Heterochromis multidens | reverse complement strand
AAGTTAGCTTTGCTGCTGTTCTTCATACAAACTTGTAATGAAATACATCTTAGGGTTTACTCACACTACGCATTGTGTGTCCTTCTGGGCACAATTGTTCCCTCTTCCCACTCCCCTGCACTCTCTGTGCTTAACGAACTGGGCGGGTACGCTTCAGGTTGTCTCACCATCTCAGGTCTTCTTTTTCTCTCTTGCTGACTATCACATATATATCTACACTCTTGAAAAATATTCCTGCAGAGCACTAAGTTGATGATTTTATGCCTTTTGTGGCTTAATTGGAGCAATTTTTAGAAGTGGTGACACACCATCCTCTCACTTGCCTTATAGATTTTTTAAAAATAACTTACCTCACCGATATCCACAGTCAGCTGTCGTTGACTGTCGCTGCCCGAGTCTAACCGAACCTCTTCATGGGGTCCAGGGCATGGTACACTTAACCATGCCCAGACACTTTCATCAGCCACCACACTAGTCAAACAAACTGGACTTTGGAGGTCAAATGTGCTCAGGGATAGTACAGATCACCTAGTGTGTGTACACACCGAGATAAGTAAAGTCTGTCTTCACAACTACTTTAGCTCTTCAGCTATTCAGCAGTGCGATAAGACTCGATCTCCACAGGCAAGCTGTTGTCAGAGCTCAGGGCCCTGAGAGAAATGAAATGACATTTTGATTGTAGTTTAGACTTTATGGTGATCAGAGACCTCATGCTGCTGTCCTAGTTACAGGGAGTGAAAACACCCGTGATATATGTGAGATCCTTATGAACTAATCTCTTTATGCTTTCTCTTAGATTCTGGTAAACAGCCAGTTCACCGCAGGCATCTTCAGGGAGACTTTCTGTAGTCTGAGCAGAGTCCAGACAGATGTCCTCTATCCCTCCCTTAACACGCGTACATTTGACCAGGCGGCCGCTGAAGCACAGGGCCTGGAAGGACTGCTCCCCGAGGGAACTACCTGTCTGTTTCTCTCTCTGAACCGATACGAAAGGAAGAAGAATTTGGGCCTGGCTCTGGCGGCTCTGGCAACCCTGAGGAGCAGCCTTCCTCCAGGCCAGAGAGCAGGTATTCACCTGGTGGTAGCAGGAGGCTACGATGATCGCGTTACTGAGAACGTTCAGCACTACACTGAGCTGAAAGAGCTAGCAGCACAGCTCCACTTGGACGACTGTGTTACTTTTCTGCGCTCCCCCTCGGATTCCCTGAAGGTGGCGCTGCTGCGGGGCAGCACTGCTGTGCTCTACACCCCTAGCAGAGAGCATTTTGGGATAGTTCCTGTGGAGGCCATGTACTGTTGCTGCCCTGTTATCGCTGTGAACTCTGGGGGCCCCCTGGAAAGCGTGGCAGACGGGGAGACGGGCTTCCTTTGCGAGCCCACGGCTGAGGCCTTTTCTAAGGCCATGGAGAGGCTCGTCAGGGAGCCACACCTCCGCAGGGACATGGGAGAAGCTGGGAGGAGGAGGGTAGAAGATAAGTTCTCTCTTCAGGCCTTCTCAGACCAGCTGTATGGGTACATTGTCAGGCTGAGCCAGTGATGTGAAGGCTGGAGGAGAGGCAAGAGAAAACTGGTGGGAATGTGAAGAAATGATCCTCTACTGAACTGTGAAGCTGACTATGGATGGCTCGGCCCTGCAGAGATTTATGTGTATATTTGCAAGGAGGTGGGGGAAGTATTATGAGGACTTGGAGGACTATTAATCAGCATTCCCCTGGAGGGGTTGCTGTGAGGGGGGAAAAAAATGGAATTCCTATACCAATTAAGAAAAGAGTAACGAGTTTTCCAATCCTATCTTTACAAAAATACCAACCTTGCAAGTGTGTACTTGTGTGTGAAGCTGTGGATGTGAAGCAGCGTGGCAACCAAGAGCCTCCAAATGAGTCTACCTAAAGGATTGATTGTTAGAGTGAAATGTTTTGCACTGTGTGTGTGTGTCTGTTGTTTTCTTTTCTACAGTACTCTGTAGAAAAGAACTTTGTCTTTGTCTTTCTCAGTACTTTGTCTTTGTGTGTTTTGGGGATGAAGAACAAGAATGTCGTTATCACCATGTGCCATCGGGCCGCGCACAGTCGCCAATCGATAAGCAGGATGCTTTCCACTACTTCCTCTCGCAGCTTTGTTCCCCGTCTTGCATTCAGAAGACGCCGGCCTGTCCATGACTCTTACTGCTGCGGGGAGGTTATTAGTAGATGATAGAGAGTGTTTGGCTTTATTAGAGGTCTGGCTGATGGGCAGTGTGCCTGTTCCTGTGTCTGGGTCATTATCAACGAGGAGAATAGCCGGAGGTCATTGTGTCTGCGCGCTGGCCTCTTCAGCCTTCCTACTGTATAGAAATGCTCTTATTGACAATCCTGAAGTCTTAATAAACAAGAGGACACATAGTTTGCTGAGTCTTATGGAGCTTGCTTTGTTGGTAAGTTTTTGGCCTTTAATAGAGTTCGCTAAGGATTTTGTGGGTGAGCATGGAGGCACAGAAGCATTCTTAAAGCCATGGATAGATCTGATTGTGCCTCCAGTTATTAAATGAAACATTCTCAGACAAAGTAGCAGCAGAGGAGTTTTATTTTGCTCATTAGCAAAAATAGAAAGCAACACAGAAGAGCTTAAGTTTCTGTCTCCACCTGTTCCTTCATTATCATTTCAAGAATCTGAGTTGTATACTTGTGAGTTTGATTCTTCTTCTTAAAGGGAATCTAAAAAGAGGAGATCACTGGAACAGTAAATCAGGTGTACAACTAAAGGTTATTTTCCATTTCATTTGACTAATAAAATATCAGAAAATTAAAGGCAATCACCGTATTGTAGAACACAATAACATCACCACACATGAAATGTATTCTCTTATCCAAAAACGGTACAATATCCAATTTTTTTTTATAATTTTCAACTTTAAAAATGGATATAGCCACTTTGACATCACCCTGTTGTTAATGAAATTCTGTTATGAAGCCTCAAGCTGAGACTCTTCACCATCTTGGTGTTTTAAAATCAGATAATGGCTGAGAAACCAAGAAGCCTTTCATGCTCATGTGGCGCAGCACGTGGACTGAGAATCCCGACTGGGCACAAAACCAACCAAGCGATGACGCAGTCAAGCTCAGCCGGACTTCCCGATGTTTCTTATCTGAACTTCACTGCATATATCTCTCCAGCATAGGTCAGAAAAATGTAGTTTATTAAACAGATTCTGATGCATAAACTGCATATAAACAACACACTATTTTGCCTCAAATCCTCATCCAGCAAAGCTTATGGCTATGAGGGGAAAGCCCCCCCGCTCAGTGCAAAAACACATGCCTAAGGATGCGACTGGATCAGTTATCCTGCGAAATTTGTCCCCCTTAGGGATGCTGGCGACTTCTCCGTCTTTAGTCTGCAGCGGTAACGCTGTGTGGATTGTGATTGATCAGCAGTTTCTTGTAAAACCAGTGGAGTTTTTACTAGAGGTTTTATCCATTAGGAACAAGCATAGGTGTGTTTAGACCCTTTTTTGGGGTGCTCAAGCACCCCTAAATTTCATCATAGCACCCCTAAAAATAGCTGTAGTAATAATAATGTATTTTAGTATTTTCTGACATTGTCTTCTAATGTTACATTTTGCCAACTCGTCTGCTGGAGACGGTACAGGATAGAATGAAAACAGGTTTAAATGTCCAGTGTTATTGATGTCATGATGTTATAGTCCACTCACACAGAGGTGTTTCTGCTTCAACAGCGTGGCTTGTCAATAATAAAACTTTCATTGCTGCAGCAGAAAGAAGATGAAGAGGTAATTTCATGACACAAATTAGTGGTGCAGATTTAAAACACGCTTTACATGAAATATAGCAGAAGTGCAAACTGTTCTGATAATGCAGGGACGTTACCGTGACTTATGAAGTGTCTGCTGATGTATATTTGCTCTCTAAATAGCGTCAAAAATGCTAGCTAATGTAGTTAGATCGCATGACATTATGATTGGGGGCTGAGCCCCCCCTAAAGCTTTGAACCTAGAATCGCCCCTGGGAACAAGCGACTCTTTATCTATTTGCATCATCATTAAACCAAAAATAATTTGAAGAAGGGCCACAGTTTGATGTCTTCAAGGTAAAATTCATAGAAAATAAAGATACATGAAATCAGTTTTTTTTGCATGTTAATCTAGAAGAATTTTAAAATTAAAAGTTTAGGAAACATAAAGTACAGAAGGAAAATAGTTTTTCGCATGCTGCATCACAAAGTAGCAACTACCCTTTTTAAACCAGAGGAGTCGCCCCCTTATGGCTATTAGAAAGAAAGCAGGTTTATCCTTCTGCATTGTCTTAACTTTTTCAGACCTTTGTGATTATGTTAAAACAACAAAAGTAAACTCTCACCCAGAGAGGATTTGTTTCCTCAGTCGATCCAGCCAGGGATCTTTCACTTAGGCAAATGTGTAAACCACTACATTATGGAGCCACTTCATTAGTTTGTTTTTGATTTTATAAAATGAATCAGCTAATTGTTGCAGCTTCACAACCCTAACCAATTGATTTAATACCACTCTACTGTATCCCTCTCACCTACCTGGTTGCACACAGCGTGGCCATATCGAACATGCAAAATGCTCGCTGTTGAAATTCACCAGGTTGTATTTGAACTCCTGGTGCAGGAAAATCTCTCAGCGACGGCTCATTGTCTCTGGTGTAGATGGAACCAGGTTGTGTTTGTTGTTGTTGACCCTTATTTGGGTTTCTTGAGGCACTGTGATCTCATTAATTGGCTGCATGCGAATTCTGGTCTTCAGTACGCATCACTGCTCGACTTTGGAATCATCATCTGGAGGAAGCTGCGGCGCGCTTTCTGTATAACATGTTCATCTTGAGGGGAAATAAATTTTTTAAAAATAAATCTGCTGCATTTTGTGCAGTCTTGCCTCCAACCCCGAAATGGATAACATGGCTGTCTCCCAAATAAACACCCCAAAGAGACAACCCCAAACATGGGTTCACAAACTCAATCAAGTCTCTGATCTCTGCTGTGGACACACTGATCAATCTGCAGAAAGAAGGGGCAGAGTTGGTGTACAGAGAGCACATAAAACCATCGAATTTGACTGAAAAATCATGACCGTGAAATCATCACGGCTTAGCTTTTTACCTAGGTTTTATACCCCCACTTGTACTGGAAAGCATGGCCAACAGACCCAAACTTGCACACACCTTGACATCACTGTGCACTATTGTTAATTTTCTGGATATATTATAAATGCTCACCTGTCGCCATGTAATTTTGGAGGAATTGTTGTTCCACATTCCCAGAAGATCCATTGCTGCTGTGAATTGAAGCCAACTGATGGACTAAAGTGCACCTTCCATTTATAAGGCTCTGTAAACGGGTTGTGTAATACTTCAAACATCTTAATTTGTTCCAGATAGTCTTGACTGTAAGTAGTTCATCATGATAGGGAGCCTAATATGTTACATATTAATCTAATATATTCTATATTTTTCCATGTTCAGGCAGGACACTGGGAGTCTCAGTAATATTCCATATTCAGAAATGTTTGTCTTAGTATGATTAAGTTGTGCGGTTCGTCTGCACTGAGTTTTCAAATCCCTCATCTCATATTGATTCAGACATTTCTTCAGAGTCAATTTCAAAAGCTGAAAGGCAACGAAACCAACAGCGATACCACTTATTTTTCAGAACTTCAAATTATTTGTCCCTATAGGTCCAATTAGTGCTGGTGGCCATGATTTAATTTAAAATAGACAGCAAGGTGTGGAATGTCACAGTGGTGCTCCTCACGTCAATTTGATTTTTGCAAATAGAGTAAAATATATATTCTGATTTAATATTCAGGAATGGTTTGACCTGAGAAATGTTTTACACACCTGACATTTGATCTGTTGTTGGCTGTTTGATCTGTTGGTGCTTGATTGGAGGTTGATAATCAGTTTGATAGATAGACGATATTAAAAAAAAGATATTTAGTGAGTCATTTTAAGAAAGTATTAAGCACTCTGCTTTCTGAGCTTCTAATAGATATTAGGAAACAGTAAAAAAAGGGTGTGTATAAGACAGTTTATGACTGTTAGTAGCATGATTTAGCTCAGATTTAATCAAAGGTATCAGTTGTAGGGTTTCCTTCATGAAATTAGATGATTTTGTTTTTTTAAACTAAGGAGCCCAATATAAATTATTCTTTGCTTACAAATTCATTACAGTTATAGATGCTATTTACAAAATAATTTTTTTTAACGTCTATAACAAAAATAAAGAAGAAAACATAGAAATGAAAAGCAATCACAGTTTCAAAGAATACAAACTATTTATTGGCCAAGAATCAAAGAGGTGTGTGTGTGTGTGTGTGTGTGTGTGTCTTCATGCTTTATTTCCATATGCAGAAGCATTAAGAGCAAATGATGAGTAGCGTGTTGCTGCAGTGATTTAGGGGCCCTGCTAGGCTAGATGATAAAAAGGTCCCGTGGCGTCTGTAAGGGAGTGAAAGATGCACAAACAAAAGCACACAGCAGTAAACACTGATCAGGCTCCGTTAAGTGTTCCACGTTCCTGCCTACATAGAAACACGGCATCTCCTTTCTGTTGATGTCTGGTTTCCTCACTCCTTAAAGGTCTTTACCTCAAAGTTGGGAAAGAAGAATCAGCATCCCTTCACTCCTCACTTCCCCCCCAACTCTGTCTCTCTCTGCCCTGTGGTGGGGTGGTTATTGAGATCATGGTGTGTCTGAGTGGCAGTGATAACCGGTACCCAGGTGCCAGTGGCACATGGTGTTTAATTAATTAATGAGACCGCGGGGTTGGTTTTCTAATTCCACCTAGCCGGCATCGGGGGTGAGGGGGAGATAGCTGTGAAATGTTTAGGTGTGTGTTTTCAGGCAAGAAAAGAGGAGATGTATGTGCGAGTGTGTGCGTGTTATGGGTGTATATCTATTTTGTTGGCAGTTTGGGAGCTGGTTTCCTTGTTAGTGGAGTATTAAATATGTATGGAATATTTTTACTCCAACTTTTAATCAAGCCTCTTGATTGGGACTTAATCACAGGCCAAATGAAGCTGATGATGAAAGAAACACAGTTAGTGTTACAGTAATACATCAGTCTGAACTCATCCTCCTCCACAATAACCAGGTCATAGGCATAGGATATAAACATAATGCAATTACTGGAGGGTGTTTAGATGTGTGTGGTGTAGGTTAAGGATCCAATTAGGTAATATCAAGACAATAAAACAAATTCCACAGAAACCAGAGAGCAAGAATATCAAATAGACTTTTAAAATAAACTCTATATTAAGACTTTTAAATTACTCCAAGAAGCTGTCAGTATTTTATTAAAAACAAGTCCATCAGCAACTTTCATAACTCTGCATGACACATTTTTTGGTAACCTTGTGTTCATCAGCATGGTGTCTGGCTTCAAATATTATAGCCATTATAATTTACATTACATGAATTACTATGAATCAGCCCAAACAAGCTCCTTAAACAGTTTTATCAAAACACACAATTCACCCTGTGATTAAGGGTTTAACAGAAAAAATTTAATTAAGGTAAAACATATGTGACACTACAATCACTCTTTTTCAGTGTTATTTACGCAACATTTCACTGGGAGCTTCCTTTGCAGGGACCCTTGGGTGTTGGCGCATATTTCTGTGAAAAAAGACCCCTCACATAAGTTAAAGATATCATTATTAGGGTGTAGCTGTTCATAGTTGTATGAAAAGTTGCTAAATTGGTAACAGTGAGGTAAACTGAAGTATAATGAACACCTCAGTGACATTTTTCTGCCACAAAAATGGCCAAACTTGTAGCACAAAGTCTTCACAGCTGAAACTGACTGAAACCAAGATTTGCTTGCTTTGAAAACTGCAGAGCTTGAAGCTGTTGTTACAGCCACCTATCTCGTGGTCGATTGACTCTCGAAACTTGTCTTCTGATTTTGTTGTGGTTTCGGATTGACTGGAAAGCCTTCTAATTCTTCACAGCATAGATTCAGCAAAATGCTGAAAACATTCCTCAGAGATTTTGGTCCATATTGACATGATAGCATCACACACTTGCTGCAGATTTGTCAGCTGCACATCCATGATGTGAATCTCCCGTTGCACCACATCCCAAAAGTGCTCCATTGGATTGAGATCTGGTGACTGTGGAGGCCATTTGAGTACAGTAAACTCATCGTCATGTTGAGGTTGAGGTGATTTGAGCTTTGTGACATGGTGCGTTATCCAGCTGGAAGCAGCCATCAGAAGATGGGTTCACTGTGGTCATAAAGGGATGCACAGGGTTAGCAACAATACTCAGATAGGCTGTGGTGTTTAAACGATTCCCAAAGTATGCCAAGAAAATATCCCCCACACCATTACACCATTACCACCAGCCTGAACCTGAACCTGAACAACCATGCTACATTATTTAACTCACCTTTCTTCCTCATTCTGATGCTCGGTTTTAACTTCAGCAGGTCGTCTTGACCATGTCTTCATGTCCAAATGCATTTAGTTGCTGCCATTTGATTGGCTGATTACATATTTGCATTATTGAGCAGTTGAACAGGTGTACCTAATAAAGTGGTTGGTGAGCACATGTCTAAATTCAGGTTTAAAAGATTTAGAACATATACTATACCTCCATCAGTATCTCAGACTAAAAATAGTAGTAAGAAGATGCCTTCAACTGTTAGTATTACAACCGTGTCCTTGGAAAAGTTTGAGAGCCCCCAATTAATAGAACAGAAATAGTTAAGAAAGGCAGTTGAGAGAGGTGAGCTCAAACAGAATGTGAGGGTCACTGAGTCGCATGTGAAGACAGTTAAAACAGAAAAACTGCACAGTAAAGGTCCATTGTGCAACATTCAGTGAAAATACTACAAATACCACACTGAAATATGTAATAAGAATTTGTAATTGATGTTTGTACTGTTGCACATTTAATAGATTTGTTAGAAAATTTAATATTAGTTAAAAAAAAACAAAAGAGGTGTGGCATTTCAGTCTTGTCCAGTTGATTTGCAGTATTTGGGAGGAGAAAAACAGGTTTATTGTGTTAGTGCAATTTTAACAGATCAATTGGACAAGCAGTTCAATCTGGGCTTTTTCAGGGCAAAATTTGCCATTATTTAAGCTTAATTTATCAGACACATACATGTTTAACAACATTTTAATCAAGCGTCAGCAGAAAGAGCATCCATAATCAAGACAAAAGCACAACAGGATATTTTATGCAGCTTTCTGTGATGCATGAAGAGGCATACATTTAATATAGCACAGCCTTTCTTGTAGCTCTAAATAGTTTTGCATTTTGCACCAGGCGCAGGAGTTTTACTGCGAGGAAAAAAAAAAGCTTCTTTGCTCATAAATAGAATATGCCTTAACAAAAGAAAAGCAGCATTTGTATTCACAGCTCATCTTTAAGAGCTGTTTTACATGGTACATGTTAGCAAATTATGTATTTCATACTTTACTACTTCCATAAAGTACTCAAATATATTAGCTTACACACCGTAAATGTTAACACTGCACAACTCTTACACACACACTGGGAAACAGTCTTAGAAGCTGATGTCACGAATGAAGGGAATGATTTATTGACGCTTCATAAAACTCTTTTGTCTGTGGGAGCTCACAATAAAGCTTATATAATCTCTGCTAGTGAAATATTATAGATAGGCTCTATAAAAATAGCTTTATGGCCATAAAAAAGCGTTATAACTTGTTCTATCCTGTATATTGTGGTTTGAAACATCTTATTGCTTAAAGACAAATGAGTCCATAGATTTCAGACATCAACGATTTCCTAGTTCAGGGGAGGTTTATCAATAAAAATGTTAGGAGTCTTGTTTCAGATGTAAAGTTATGAGTAAAAAGTTTCTTGGCATTGACGATGTGTAGTCAGAAAAGAAACAAGATAACACAATTAGGAAGAAAAACCACACAGTATAAGTTAATGATAATATTTAATAGTCATCCGAGATTCCACAGAGTAGTCGTTTGCTTCTATTGTTTACTGTAAAAGTTTTGCTTAAATCAACACTGGTCTGTGAATATTATTTGTCACCTGGATGTCACCTCTCCTCATCTTGTTTCCTAAAAGGCTCAGATGGGCCACTTAGTAAGAACCTGCCCTTGATGCCCTTGTTTAAGTCCATCACGGTTATTATTGCAGTCACATTTGTATTAATGGAGGGATTGAACAAACAATCACACAACATAGCAAGTGAACCTTAGAGAACCAGATACCTTTTTGCTGTGCAGAGAGCCAGGATAGCTGATTTCACCTGCATACAGTCTTTGTAGCTTCCAGACTTCTGAATTACTGCTCACATCTCAAATATTTTTATCAGCTGGGTTTGGTGTTGACCCCAGTATCTGGTGTACTTCAAATGACCACTCAAAGTTTTAAAGTATTTCTGTACTGGAACACCATTTTTCTACATGCAGCTATCTCACCACCTTTACCATGATTTTGGCATATCTTTTATGCCATGTAATGCCATGTAATTCCATGTAATTATGCTTGGCAAATTACAAGCAGGCCTGTCAGAAACACATCATATCAGAAAATTCTGACAGCAACAGTATTTAAGTTTTAAAAAAATTGTAGCTCAGAACCCAGTGATCCACTATGAGCGAGCACATGTAGTGGGGAAAAAAAAACTCTTTTAACGGGAAGAGACCTCCAGCAGAAGGAGGCTCAGGGTGAGCAGCCATCTGCTATAACTGGTTTGGGGGCAGGTAGAAACAGAAAAGAGGAGCATGAAGACAATCAATGACAAGTGAGTGAGTGGATGTTCGGTTAAAAGTGCTTTGGCATAGGAAAAAATGCTTGTATGAATGGGTGAATGAGACTTGTAGTAAGAAAGCGCTTTGAGTGCTCAAATAGAGTAGAAAAGCACTATCTAAGTACAGTCCATTTAACATTTAGTCCATGAGGAGTGGGGTAGAAGAGGTGAGGGTATTTTGAGAGCTCCTCCAGCAGCCTGGACCTAAAGGATGATTTCAGGGTTATCTGATCCAGTTCTATATCTATATCTATAAGCTTTATCAAAAGGGAAACTTTAAGCCTAATCTTAAAAGGAAAGAGGGTGTCTGTCTCCTAAACTCCTGAAAACTGAAGCCTCTGCCTTTTATTTTACTTTTAAAAACCTAAAAACCACAAGATCTTTTCTGCATGCACAACCGTATGACAAATAAATATAAAACTAAGATATTACAAAAACTGGAAGTTTTTCAGTTTTCACCAGGAATGAATGGAGATTTCATTCAGTAACTAACTGCTGTATGCAACTTTGACATTTCTCAATGTGGAAAAAGTTACTACAGGACCTTCCTTGTGAACCCAAGATGACTTTGGGAGGAAAGATATTGTGTCACTCGCTACAGACTGATCATAGCCAAACAAAACAGAATACCATCTCTTAACACAGTATTATGAGTTTCTGAAGTAAAAAAAAATGCCACTTAAATTTGATTATGACATTAAATCCAGTCATCTCTTGAGTCCAGCTTTATAATTAATGCAAAAATATGAAAGTTACATGAAGAAGTAGATGTCTTATTCCTTTAAGACAGGTCAACCTGCTGAATGTTGCCTAATTTAATCTGTGTAGTGATCGATCAGGCAGATCTAGCAGAAACAGCTTTATTTATATCATAAACTTCCTGCTTTAATTCATCTTTGATGTTAAATTTATACCCAAGGTAAGTGTATGCCTTAACACACATAAATACACAAACATATCCTGACACCCAGGTTGCTCTTCCTGGAGCAGCAGGGTGATGCAGGAGGAGGAGAAAGGGGGAGGGGGGAGAGCGGAGAGAAGAAAAAGGAAGAGGCAACAGGAGAACAGACCTCCCATTGAACTTGGCTCGCTTCCAGCACTCATTCACCCAGTAATCAGCTGTGAGTCAGTCTACTGGCTCTAAACAAACAGATTAACATTTGAGTGTACATTACAGCAATGCTTGCTTGCGTGCATGCAAGCACATGCTGTCACTGCATTAAAGACACACACACGACCACAGCACACTTTAGCGACTTGGGTATTTAAGCCACACTCTTAACCTGCAGGTGAATTTCACTCAGAAAGAGTGTTTCTTTCTTTACAGCCCGAGGGCTCGGTGTAGTGTAGTTGTGGTGCAGACTGGCCTCAGAGCAACCACAGAACAGGTCTTTAATGATGAGTTCATGAGTGGTGGAGGGGTGGGAAAGACAAAGGGGCATTTTTGGGGGGGTGGGGATGTATTGATAGAGGTGGGCTTGGTGGACTCAATCAAAGGGCATCATCACCCACCTATACTCCAAAAGGAACTGTCAGCATGCAGGTATGATGCCTCGGCACTGCACAGGAGAAGCGGAGCAGACCCCCGCACAGCTGTGGAGGATAACCTCCGGTGATTACACTCACAGGGGTGAATGTCAATCACACTGTCTGCCTTAATGTGTGTATGTATGTGTGAGACAAACCACTCAATTGTTGATGCAAGTATGCTTTATGTACAACTGTGGATTTTGAACGTGTGTGTGTCTACATTAGTGTGTGTGTGTGTGTGTGTGTGTGTGTATGTGTGCCCAGCGATGGCCTGTGAGATTGAGCTGTCAGTCGGCAGGCAGCAGATGAAGATTAATGGAGCGAGCAAACAATAAGAGGCTGGCAATGATCATAAATATGCTAATGGCCATTATCAATACACACTCACTGACATGCATAAGAGACAGAGTATGCAGATGTGTGTGTGTGTGTACAGTATTCATGCACAAGGGATTTGGGATAGGAGGTGATTCAGGTTACCCAGTTAAAATCATCCTCCCTCCCCTTGGGATGCACACCATCACACAAACGACACACAAAACACACACACACACACACACACATGTTTACAGTGGGAGTGTGTTGGCTGACTGATGGATCAGGGAGCCGAGCTTCCCATGTGTTATGTTTGGGGTGTGGGCTACAAATGGGAAAGGGAGGAGGGCTCATTGAGTAGATGACATGATTGGTGTCACATTAAAATCTGTTTATTTAGTGTTTGTGCGTGTGTGAGAAGGGCAGCGGATAGTGATGGTGTCTGTGCCAAGCCTCTGATTAAGACTACAGGTTCAGCTAATAGCACAATGAGAGGCTGATTAAGAGCGGAAGAGATGGTAAAAAAAAAAGAAAAAAGAAAGCAGAGGGAGATAAAAGGGATAGATAGACAGATCTATTCACTGAACTGATGATGGGCCTCTTTGTTGTCTCATCCCATTCTGTGGTTCTCTTGGGTCCTTCCTGTGTCTGCATTGCATGCTCATTTTTTAAATGAATACCCTCTTTCTTTATCTCTCCCTGCCTCCCCCTCCTTCCTCTTTGTCTCCCTCACCACCCATCTGGGTCACACAGCACAAAAGAGGAGAACGGGGTCCCCAAAGTGAAACCTGGTCATCCACTTTATCACCTGAAAACACACTTCTTAACCTCCTTCTACCCGGTTGTCTCTTTTCCCGCCTACTTCCCTCTGCTCTAGTAGGGTGTGCAAACTCCACTGGGAAATGTTGGGGACTCTCGGGGCTCTCCGACCTTCCTTGTCCTTTTAGCACACATACACACACGCACTCCTGCTGTTACAGACGCGCACTCTCCGTCCAATTCTGATGGAAAGCGCAATTTGTGTGTGGCAAGGAGGCAATGGATGGAGTGTGTAAAGTAACATAGGGAAGTGGTTATGATTGGGGCTAATGAGCTCACAGGGGATGCTGGGATAGAGGAGGCGGGCCAGTAGCAGGCCTGGTTCAGATACACCACTCCCTGGAGGGTCCCTGCTTAGCTGAAACCCGTTTGACCCCATGGGAATTTATTTGAGTATTTGTGTGTGTGTGTGTGTGTCTGAGTAGTTGCTGTTTGAAAATCAGCAGTCCCTGTGGTCATTATACACTTATTCTGCTGAGCTGGTTACTACTGGTCTCCATAGACATGGGTAGTAAAGCATTTAGAAGTCGAATCAAATCGGTCATTAAGTCAAGGTCACGAGGACCCACTTGTTTTTTTTCAGCGTGTTATTGAGCCTATAATCTTGCTTTTGAAGACCAAGCAGAACAAACTCATAGAAACTCAGTGATGATCCTTAACACTGCATCAGTAGTACGTGTGGGTGTGTGCGAACAGGTGTGTGTGTGTGTGTGTGACAGTGTGTCATTCTGTGTGTCTCATTACCATGCATGGTGTGTCAGTGTTGTCCAGAAGGCTGAGCTTCCATGCATTGCTCCAGGGGAGAGTTATAGATTACTGGCTGGAGCAGGCAGGGGCCAGGGGAGCCGCTGGAGCCCAGAACCAAGAACTGTAGGCTGGGCACGGCTCTCAGCTCATCAGCCTGTCTCTTGAGGCTGCGGAGCTTAACCTGGAGCAAGGCTCTGATTAACCAGACTAATGACAGTACAGCCCCCAGCTCCCACTGCCAACACCATAATCACTGCTTAAGGCCCCAGCCAGTCGGCATGTCTATATGGAGAGAGAGCGGTGTTACAGCTTAATGGATAAGTCTACTGACAACAAGCATTTTAAGTCAACTGTCAATAGGAGCTTTGAGAGTCACTCAAGAAAGGAGAAAGGACTAATGTACGAGAGGCTTGAATGAGCTCAAATACGTTTTTCAGCTTGTTAGCTATGCCTATGCATGCAGCTGAGTATGTGAATATGAATGTGTACCACTGTGTTTGTGTGTGTCACCACAGTTGGAGGTGTTTAATGAGCACTGATCGATGTCTCATCTGTGTCTCCTTATCTCTAATGCAAACATTTCATCAGGACAATGGAACTGTTGAGGCTTTGGTACACACAGAGACCCCAACAGACAAACAGCACAAACCAAACAATGTATGCAAATAAGCCAGACAGGCATGCTTTTGTTCTTACTCTCTGTTACAGACAATTACCCAGTAAGTGCAATAAACATACCACTGGTAAAAACGGGCATCTTTTTAGTATCTTTGTGGGTGTGAAGGAGGTCTAGATGCAGTCAGTCTGCAAAGAGAAGGCATGCCAAAAGTGCTTACTGTCCTCTGTGAGTAAAGTGATTTCTGACAACTCCTAAATGAATCCCTGCAGCTAGATCACAGTCCCGCTTTATGACTGTTTGTGTGTGTGAGAAAGAGAGGTAGAGACAGAGGTAATAGCTTGGTGTTATAAACAGGCTCGAGTCGATAAGTGATCTAGCTCCTGCTGGGTAGAGAATGAGAGAATGATATTCAATTTAGATCACAAAATGAGGGGAAAAAACTGCAGGTTTGCTTCTGCTGCTGCATGAGAGAATCTACTTTAACTATAGAGCTACTAGCCGCCAAAGAGTAACAGAGAAGAGGTAATAAAGAGAGGTGAGATATAGTTAAGAGGCAAAGAGGAGGCAGACCTCGGTCAAAGGATAATGGTGGATTATTGTATATTCTCTAGGGAAAGATAAAGACTGACACTTGTCTGTAGGCCTGAAGCATATTGGATGCTCCTAAAGATGCATATTTTTAGAAACAAAGATATATATATATTTTTTATTATTAAAGCAGCTATGTAGTAAAAACAACAACAACAAAAAAAACAAAAACAGAGGGACATTTTTAGAAAAAGTTTTATATTAAGAAACTTACTGCTGAAAAATGCTCTGTCACACAAATTTATAAAGCATTTCCTAAATTTAGGACTGCATTTCCTATCCAGACTGGAAATGCTTCTTTTATGTGACACAAGAAGCCCATGTTCTCCCCTTACTTGAAGGTGGAGATTCATCAGTGTTGAACAATTTCCGCCCAATCTCCAAGCTTTCAGTATTGGCTAAAATCCTCGAATCTCAGGTAAATTTGCAGTTAAAACTGTTTTTATCTGATAATAATATCTTAAGTGATTTTCAGTCTGGTTTCAGAATTGGGCACAGTACCATTATGGCTGCTACAGCTGTGATAAATGATCTCATAGGTGCCCTGGACAGGAAACAACATTGTGCTGCCTTATTTGTGGATCTGTCTAAGGTGTTTGATTCAGTGGATCATGAACTGTTGCTGAAAAAAAAATATTAATGCTGGTTTTGGTCCTAAGGCTGTGAAGTGGTTCCAAAATGATCTTATAAATCAAACTCAGTGTGTTTATGCAGGGGGCCATAAATCGGACTTTCTTGAGATAATTAAAGGTGTCCCACAGGGTTCAATTTTGGGAACAATTTGATTTTTCTTTCTTTCTTTCTTGTATAAATTATTTGGGCAAGAACATTCAAGCAAAAATACATCTTTATGCTGATGATACTGTCATATACATAACATGGTCTCTCTGTAGGACATAAAGTACAAGAGCTTCAGTCTGCATTTCACTCATTAGAAACTGCTTTGCTGGATTTAAAACTGGCTTTATTTAAAACAATATTTATGGTTTTCTCAAAAGCTCGCCCACAGGGGTTTGATGATTTTAGTGTTGTTACATCTGATGGTAAATTCACAGATAGGGTACATGCATACAAGTATTTGGGGATATGGATATGATGATATGATGGAATATGATGATACACTGTACTGTATATGCATGCTTCCTCCTCAGTTTTACAGCGTCTTGATTCAGTGTGCCATGCACATCTATGTTTTATTAGAAATGCAAAGTCTCTGACTTACCATTGCATTCTTTAGGATTTGGTGAGTTGGCCATCACTGACCACTCGCAGAAAACAGCATTGGTATATTTTTCTCTATAAAGTGATACTGGATAAACTTCCAGTTAACTTCTGTACCCTTCTCTGTCCTAATGCCAATAGTTACCACCTACCCTCCTCTAAATGATTACTTTTTGATGTACCTAAAGTTCTAACAGATCAGGGGAAAACAGTGTTTTCTTACTATACACCTTGGACATGGAATAATTTATAGAAAGACCTAAATTTAAAAAAGACCTAAATCTATTGGTGAATTTAAAAGCATCATAAGGAATGCAGTGAAGGAGACCTATAGATGTTTTTCTTGTGGGGCCACTAATGTTTTATGTTATGGGCATTTGTAAATTGTATATTATGTTGTAGATCCTGTATTTTATGCTGTATTTGAAACATTTTTTAGATGTTTTGACTTTGTATGGCTGCTACCTTGGCCAAATCTTTCTTGTAAAAGAAATTTGATCTCAATGGGAATTCCTAGTTACATAAAGGTAATATTAATATAAACAACTCTCTGGATCTGAGATTTCTAGGAGTAATTTTACCCTTCTAACGTAATGCACAAGAGGAGAAAAGTGGGTGTTTATTGTATGTGGGAGACTCAGGAATAAATTACAGTACCCCTGTTTGTCCTAATTAAAGATCGTTCCACTCTTAAACCTGAAATTTTACCCTTTTTAACGGTATACGGACAACAGTCTCTATAAAATATGAGACATGTGGCTCATTAGCCTTTGGCTACACGGGCATAACTTGTTAGATTAGATATACTATCAGCTTTGGTTCATAGGATGTGTGCTATGAGATGACAGAGGGAAAGAAGAAGGATGCAGGACTTACGTTCCGATGGCCAGTTTTCAGTCTGCAGGGGCTCTTATTGACTGACAGCCCTGACTAAACCATTCACATTGCTGCTGATCCTCCATAACATGCAGGGCTTACCTTGTGTGTCCACATGCACAGCTGTGTGTGGCTGCTGAATGGACTACTCATGCAATTTTGTGTTAGTGTGAGTGTGTTTAAAACTGTGCCTTTACAAGTGCTGGTTGACGGTTAAGCAGAAGACAGATCCAGGCATGCACTCATAGCAGCTGCGTTTCTGAATGGATCCAGCAGCCATTGTTCTGCTGTCACTAACTCATCTCTCAGGCCCAGGAGACACACCGCTGACATTTACCAGACCTGCACCCCCCTACCCCACATCCCCTTCCTCTCTCCTGTCTCAATCTCCCTTCCTCTCTCTCCTACCGCTTCCATCAAGCTCCTTGCTCATTCTCTGCTTCTGTCACTCCATCTCTGTCTACAGCATGATGTACGGGGATGGATGACTGTGGACACGTGTGTGTGTGTGTGAGAGGGAGTCAGAGTAAGTGTTTGTGTTAATGAGTGGCCCTTTAAGGCTATTAAGCTAAGATTGGTATGCCCAGAGTCCCTCATTACCCAGCAAGCAATGCCCCCTACACGGAATGGTAATTGGGAAGGAGAGAGAGAGACGGGGAGAGAGGGCTGAGGTAGAGGTGGAAATCATAGGAGGATAAACAAGGGATAATTGGGTGGATTGAGACCAAGAGAAGTGATTGATCAGACTGACCTGTGTCTGCACAGAGAAAGATGATGTGAAGAGCAGAGAGGTTAAAGGCCACGCACTCTAGTATGTACGCACACGTATGACAAGCACATGGTTTACATGCATGAGTGGTGCTCTATAGACCCGGACCTGACATAAGCTTAGGGATGCATGCATACATACATGCACAAAGACATATTGCAACATGCATGAAAAATCAGACTGCTAAAGTAATCTTTTTAAAAGGTTTATAATCCTACAGGAGGTTCATATTGTGAATCAAAATTTGAGTCGATATCAGTCTGACTTTGGGTGTTCTGATTTATTTAGAAAAACATTTTACACTGTCAGGCTGTGCGATCGTAAATGTTACTCAGACTTCTCTGACAGTCGCTGTAGTCTAGTTACACTTTTAGTCAGTTTCACACAGTGTAACATCAGCATCACCCACAGGACACAGACATGAACAGCAAAGATTCCCGGTCTTTACCTGATGTTAAACTCTAAAGGATTTCCATACCTTGCTTTCTTTTTGACCAAACACTGAAGTATTAAACTCAAGTGACTTTTTCTAGTTAATCTTTTCTTATGTTTGTTTGTAGGTAATTTTATCAGCCTAAATAAAACCTGCTGTTCTAACTTGTTTTTATTTTGTAATAAAAGTTTAAAATAATACTTTACACCTCTTTTTTTTTTTTTCAAAATGGACTTTAGATTTGCAGATGTTTGGTAAGTGTTTAAAGAGGAATGATGACACCCTTATGTTGCTTGCTGCGTCAGAGGCATTTGAAGTCATTTACGTCAACAACGGGTGCATTTATAATTTTCGCATATTCTCCAGATTTCTTTTTTCTGAACACCGGAGATTTGACATTAAATTCGGGACTTACTGGAATTTCTTCATTTGGTTCTTCTAATAAAGCACAAGCTTTACAGATTTGTTGGTAAAGTACAACAAAAAAAAAGTGTAAGATGCAGAGTAAGAGGTCCAAAGTTTTAGTTATTCTGTGATGAAACTAAATTAAAGTTAAAATCGAGGAGCAGCTTTAGCAGAGACCCCAGAGAAGCCAACCTGGTCATAAAGATCAAACCGTGGATTTATGTCGCCATCAAGTGGCAAGACTGCGACTGTGTGCACTCACAGAGAAAGACAGGACAGAGTAAAGCTGAAGAAAAAAATTTTTTTTCTTCTCAAAAGTACTGGCTCTTTTTGAGTCGGCTGAGGTGCCCGACTAGGATCTGACTATAGTCAGATAGGATATAGGATACTCTCCGGGCGCCTCTCCAATGTGAGGTGTTCCGGACATGTCCTACAGGGAAGAGGCGTCGGAGTAGACCCAAAACACGCTGAAGAGATTATAAATCTCGGCTGGATTGCGAACGCATATGTCCACAATTACGCCTACCTAAATAGTGCCTATGATTTAGAAATGCACGCCTGTATGTGGCCACCTGGACTGCAGAGTAGACCTACGTTTAAAAACTGGGATAAGACGTGGTGACAATTTGCACCAATTTTAGAAATGACATATAATAGGGAGTGCATATAATGCTGGAAATGCAACCATATATTTTTTAAATGCAACAAAATCTGGACTTGCATAAAATTCGCATGTATACACAGATATAATGAGCAGTGTGATGCAGGCGTCAGATTCTTTTTTTTTTATCAGCAGCAAACAAAAGAAAAAATAGTAAAAACGGAGCAGCTCAGGGTAGGTAATTTATAGATTAATTTCCTCGTTTTTACACCATTTGGATTACATTCCAGTTTTTGGAGAAATAAACATAATTTAACACATACCTTGCCAAAACAATAAAAGACACTTTTTTTTGGAGAGGGTATTTCAGGGCTAAAATCCTACCTGCAGCCCTGGCAATAAAAGCTCCCAAATTCTAGGTATAAAATAGCCATCTATAGACTATTTTGCATTACATTATCTTATACTCCAAACATCTGAAATACTGTGTCAGCTGTTGTGGAAACGTTGTTTAATCTCCAATTGATCGATACTGATAGCGGCACGTAGCAGCTGCTCATTGGACGTTACTGTGATTGACTGAGAGGACGAGAGGAGAGGGCGGCTGGGCGATACCATTCATCCGGCCCAACACCGAAAAATAGCCTATGAAAAGATTAATGAGCTCTAGAAGCCATCGAGACTGTGGCTTCAAAGAGGATTATGGGCGTGTAGCTGAATTCGATGGTAAGATTACGAATCTGGGTAATTTAGAGTTGGATTAGCCTCCTAATCAGACGCGGTGTCCCCTCGCATCCCTGCGAATAAACAGGATGAAGAGACGATTTTGTGACGCTGCAAGGGAACCTGCGAAGATGCAGAAATTCAAACAGTGATGGACATCCAGTTTTATTCCAGGTCTGTTTAGTCGTTTCTTTTTTTAAAATTTATTTATTTATTTATTTTTTACCAGCGCTTCCTTCATTATTGGTCATGATTTTCCTGCGGAGGCTTGTGCAGCTTTTGGTGCTGCTGATCCACGGTGGATGGTGGGGGGTCGCGCCGAGCCCCACCGATGAGGGAGCACTACGGACCGGCCACGGCGAGCACGGAGAGCCTGGACACCAAGAGCCTCACAAGGACTCCTACAGCACCTTCGCCTCCGAGTTTCTAGAGTCCAGATATCTGTCCGATGATGGTGAGGATCTACCTCAGTTCAGTAAAGAGTAACAGCAACTGTTTTTGTTTACATGCTTTTTACATGCAGAGCAGTTAAAACACACAGGCACACAGGGCCTAGCATGGGCAGGAGAAAGGTGAACATGTGCCATTTTTGTCTTGCATCCAACCTGTCCCCTCTGCATGAGGCCTTTCAGCACCCAGGCCAGCTCCCTGATGGTAGCTGCCCACCCCTTCCTCCTCACCCACACACAGAGTGCAGATGGCCTCTCCTTAGTTGGCCTTCATGACTGAATTCAGGTATCAGTTGTTTTGTGTGTAACCAACAGAATTCCTGTTTTTTATTTATTGTATTTTGCAGGTTATCCATTCCCCACAGCCCCCCCAGTTGATCCCTTTGCCAAGATCAAAGTCAGTGACTGCGGAGTAACCAAAGGCTGCATAAGGTTAGAGATCCACCTCTGTCTTTCTGAAAACAGAGCTCAAGTATAGCTATAATCCCTGGGGCTCCTTCATCCCAGATGCTGTGTCCTGACGTAAGAGAGCTGGAGCTAAACATGGGAACTCTCTGCAATCTGTTCTTTCTTCTTTGTAACCTGGATTAAATGTATTTAAAAAGTGCCCTCGTTTGTTTTGATGAACCCTATGCTCCCAAATGAGATCTTATTTCTAGTGAATGATTGTAAGCGTTTATATTTATTTATCTGTACTCAGGTATGGGAAGCCGGGGTGTGATGCAGAGACGTGTGACTACTTTCTGAGTTATCGTCGCATTGGGACAGACGTGGAGTTTGAGATGAGCGCAGATACAGATGGCTGGGTGGCCGTAGGTTTCTCCTCTGATAAGAAAATGGTGAGCAGCTCGACAACCTCTCTTACATAACTTACATGAGTCTTGTGACTTGTCTTGACTTTAGGGACAGCATAACATGTGTTTGTATCTTTTGCTTTGCACATAATTATGATTTATAAGTTACAGAAATATTAGCAGTCCACCATCAAACTCATGGATAAGAAAAAATAACTCTTTACTGTAAGAGATTGCACTGATTAAATATGAAATTCACTGTTTGCTAAATGCTTGAAAGTTATTTGATTGAATGTAAAAACTTTATATATAGTATGCATCTCAGAATAAATACAGAATGCATATATCATTATTTAAGACACTGGGTTGAAATCTAAGGGTTTTTGTAATGTCTAACAATTATTTAAGATTTTTTAGGAACATTAAAGGGACTCCAAATGATACAAACAAAGCAATCTGAGAAGAAAAAATGACTGAGTTGAACTGCTTATGATTCCTACACTGAGGAGATAAGCTGCTATGCTGAGTTCTTCATTATATGGGTTCACAAGCTGAAAAGGTTGAAAAAGAAATAAGTTCCCCACAGAACTTAATTATGGCCAGTGTGTGAACACTGTAAGTTTCACAGAAAGAGATGTGGTTGTGGTGGATTAAACACATGACCTTCACCCTGAGGTCATAAAGCTGACATCAAAACATTTCTGTAATGTAATAGGAACACTAACAGCATGACGATATCATATTGCATCACGTGCATCAAAATGAGAAAAAAAAAAAGGACAACCATTAGAGTCTTCATTTGTGCAACAGTTGTATGGCAGTAAACACTGGTTCTTACCTCTATGGACAATTATAGTTTGTCCCAATTGCTATATTTGCATTCACCGGCCACTTCATTAGATATACCTTGCTAATACCCGGTTGGACTCCCTTTGCCTTCAGAATTTCCTTCTTTGTCGCACAGATTCAACAAGCTGCTAGAAACATTCCTCAGAGATTTTTGTCCATATTGACATGACAGCATCACACAGTTGCTGCAGATTTCTCAGCTGCACATCCATGATGTGAATATCCTGTTCCACCACATCCCAATGAGTGACTGAACTCATTGTCATGTTCAAGAAACCAGTTTGAGATGATTTGAGCTTTGGGACATGGTGTGTTATCCTGCTGGAAGTAGCCATCAGAAGATGGGTACACTGTGGTCATAAAGGGATGGACATGGTCAGCAACAATACTGAGGTAGGCTGTGGAGTTTAAATGATACTCAGTTGGTACTAAAGGGCCCAAAGTATGCCAAGAAAATACCCTCCACACCGTTACACCACCAGCAGCCTGAATTGTTGATAGGATGGGCCCATGTTTTGTTGAGCCTGTGTGAATTGTAGCCTCAGTTTCCTGTTCTTAGCTGACAGCAGTGGCACATGGTGTGGTCTTCTGCTGCTGTAGCTCATCTGCTTCAAGGTTCAATTTGTTGTGCATCCAGAGATGCTCTTCTGCATATCTTGGTTGTAAAGAGGGGTTCTTTGAGTTACTGTTGCCTTCACTGGATATTTTCTCTTTTTCAGGCCATTCTAATGATGGTTGTGCGGGAAAATCCCAGTAGAGGAGTAGTTTCTAAAATACTCAGACAAGCCCGTTTGGCACCAACAACAATGCCACATTCAAAGTCACTTTAATCGCCTTTCTTTCCCATTCTGATGCTTTGTTTAAACTTCAGCTGGCTGTCTTGACCATGTTTACATGCCAAAATGCATTGAGTTGTTGCCATGTGACTGGCTGATTAGTGGCTGATTAATCTTTTTCAAGGACCACATTTATCGACATTTTGGAAATAACACTCTGTTTTCTTTAGGGAGGAGACGATGTTATGGCTTGTGTGCACGATGATAACGGACGCGTGCGGATACATCACTTCTACAACGTCGGCCAGTGGGCCAAGGAGATCAAGAGGAATCCGGCTCGAGACGAAGAGGGCATATTTGAGAACAACCGCGTCACCTGCCGTTTCAAGCGACCGCTATACGTCCCCAGGGAGGAAACGCTCGTGGACTTACACCTTTCATGGTACTACCTGTTTGCATGGGGACCTGCCATTCAAGGTGAGTGATCAGTCTTTAGCATCACACTGTCACACACTGTCTTTGTTTTTTACCCTTCGTGACATCTCCTTCATCTAACCCATCCAACAGGTTCCATCACAAGGCATGACATCGACAGTCCTCCAGTCAGTGAGCACATGATCAGTATCTATAAGTACGTGGACATCTTCATGCCCTCCACAGCTTATCAGACGTTCAATTCTCCCCTCTGCTTACTGCTCATAGTAGCTCTCACCTTCTACCTGCTGATGGGGACGCCGTAGTGAAGCACAGCAGAGCAGAGTGGGAAATAAGAAGGAAGAGAAGATGAAGTAGCAATAAAAAAAAAAAAAGTTTTAATTTTTATCTGACGCCATATACAAGTGCGCCCTTTGCACAGACTGTGTTAGGTATATTGAACATGATAGACTCCATATTCATTATTCATACACAGGGTCTTGAAGTATTAAACCAGCACTGTAGAGGTGATGTGCTGATCTGAGTACTAAACAAAGAGGTCTGACTAAAGAGTAGTACTAGTTTAAAATAGGCCAGTTATTTTCAGTGTTAATGTTAGCTTCCAATTATTTAAAAAAATATGAGGACTCCATTCCAATAAATACATCTCACAAGACTTTGAAATCCTGCATGCACTGGAAAATCTGGGAACGGTTTCAGACACCCACTGTGCACTGGTGACTAATGTTGAACTTGGCTAAAATACAAAGGGTTTCTGAGGATGAAAGAAATAAAAACAGCTCTCACAAACACTTCCTGTCCCCTCACCCTGCTATGTTTTTGTGGATCTCAGCCTTTGCAAGAATATAATAAAAATATTGTTTACTGGTATTAGATAAATGGAGTCCAGGGTTTCAGGAACAACCGTATGCATCTACCATGTGAAAGATTTTCATAAACTCTTTTTACATTCTTGTCTGATCTCACTATCTCACTTCCTCAACCACAGTAACTGTTTTGTTTATCAGTACTGTGACTGACAGCAAACGACTGATGAGAGAGTTACTCCCATTGCCTGCGCAAGCAATAACACAGTGAACAGAAGCAAACATCTTGCTCTGATATGGACAATTTTCCCCCCCCAGGTTGCTGTTGTAGCTTTTGATCTGTATTAAAAATGGCTGAATATGTTAAGATGTCTCCCACTGAAACATCTCTCATGGCTTTGCTTATTGCTGACAAACCTTTAAAGAGATAACTAACAACACAGTATATACAAAATACAGACACCGTAGTGAATGCACACATTGCCTTCTCACTCTGGAAGTATAAAGCCAAAGGGCACGACTTTAATAGAGTGTAACATAATTAGATTTTGGGCTGTGGCTACCTCTGAGGCCACAAACGTCAGATACATGTAGTATTATGTGCACCCTGTTACAATGTGCAAATTAATCATACTGTACATTCACACTTGTGACATTTTCAGCAGTGGATGAAATATATAAGAAAAGGCAGAAAATAACAAACCAACAAAAAAACACATGACATATCACACATGAACTGTAACAAACATATGAAATAGTCATTATAATGAAATCTGTTGTAGCAAGTGTTTTTGTATATACATCATCACCACCACCAGAATAATAATGACAATGACAACACGCACTGAATAAATAACACATTGGGAAAAATAAGGGATGTGTGGAAATCTTGATAAATAAGTAAATGAATGTGCAAATGCAAAGGCATTTATATGGAGCACATTCATTCGTGTCCATATATTCATACAGTGCTTTATCTGCCTTGCAAACATGGCTATTTTTTCCACCAGTTAACCTAATATGCATGTCTACTGCTGGAGGGCACAGGGAGAACATGTGACCTCCACACAGAAAGGCCCCTCCTGATCAGGAGATTCAAACCCAGCACTTTCTTGCAATGAGGTGACAGTGTTAACCACTCCACCACCAGAAAAGGTTTCAGGCAGTAGCTGCAAGTGTTAGGGTGGGAGGGGGTAGAGTTGTAAGCTAGTGGGGTGTAATTTTGACTTTAACTGGAAATCAAGTATGGGCCCTGGGCAATGATCAGTAACCAACCCGACTTACATTTAAAAAATTTTAAATAAAAATAGTCTGGCTCAGAAATTCAGAAATCCTGATCCTAGACCTGATTGTCTTAAAGCCACTATGTTTAACAATTTAATATAATTATTTCATGTCTTTCAAATAGCTGTGAAGTGTATTGCTGCTTGAATCAAATAAATTATAACAATAGCCTCTAACAGTAAATAAAACAATAAAAAATAAACCAGAAGAATGATAAGAAAAGTGCTTTATATATTCAATAGAAACTACAGGAAGGACGGAATGGCATCATGAGCACTTCATTGCCCATGATGCCTTTGGGCATTTGATGTTGCTATGTCATTGTTTTCCTCCCTCACGCGGTGGATCAGTTGGTTGGACTGCCGAAGCTGAAGCGGGGAACATGGCAGACGAGGAGGACTCTGCGCCGGATCCCGCCGCTGTCTCTCCCCCTGAGAGTCCTCACGCTGGGCGGCCTCACTCGGTTTCTTTCTCGGAGAGCGTCCAGCCGGCTGTCGGGATGATGAGCCAGCTGTTGAGCTGGTGTTTGGTGTATCTTTTGGACAGAGGAAAGAGGACAAGGAGACTTGGTGGTGGAATGAGGAATTACAGAAAAGTATTCAATGGAAGAGGTTAGCAAAGAAAAAGTGGGATAGCCAGGGAGATTAAGAAAGTAGACATGAGTTACTGGGAGGCTAGGCATACAGCAAAGAGAGAGGTGGCAAAATGAAAGGCATATAGTGAGTTGAATATGAGGCTGGACACTAAGGAAAGAGACAAGGACTCGTATCAGTTGGCTAGACAGAGAAATTGTGCTGGAAAGGACGTGCAGCAGGTTAGAGTAATTAAGGATGGAGAAAAGTTAAAAAGTGGAGTGTGTTGCGAAGGTGGAAGGAGTACTTTGAGGAGCTCATGGATGAAGAAAATGAGAGAGAAGATGATGGATGGGGGAAAGTTGGTGAATCAGGAAGTGCATTAGGATTAGTAGGGGCAGCTATGAAGATGATGAAGAGTGGAAGTGCAGTTGGTCCAGACGACATACCTGGAATTTTAACCACATTGTTTAATGCAATCTTAGAGAGTGAGAGGATGTCCGAGGAATAGAGAAGTGTGCTGGTACCAATTTTCAATAACAAGGGTGATGTGCAGAGCTGTAGTAACTACAGAGGGATAAAGTTGATGAGCCATACCATGAAGCTATGGGGAAAAAGTTGTTGAAACTAGGTTAAGAAGAGAGGTGACTATCAGCGGGCAGCAGTATGGTGTCATGCTGAGAAAGAACACTACAGATGTTATGTATGATTGGTTTAAATGCTCCCTAAATATATATGTGTAGGCCAGGGAAGTCTGCGTTGATGACTGAGTGCTGATGGAAAAGTATAGAAAAGGTCAGAATGAGTTGCACAACAAGACAGTGGTGAGGTGAGAGGTAGAAGTGACAGATAGGTTTAAGGTGGGGGTGGAAGTACATCAGGGATCGGCTCTGAGCCCCTTCTTGTTTGCAGTAGTTATGAACAGGTTGATAGATCAACCTGTCAAGCAGAAGTCTCCATGGACTATGATGTTTGCAGATGACATTGTGGTCTGTAGTGAGAGTAGGGAGCGGGTGGAAGAGAGCCTGTGGAGGTGGAGAGAAGAGGAATGAAAGTCAGTATAGGCAGGACAGGATACATGTGTGTGAATGAGAGGGAGACAGGTATACCAGTGAAGATGCAAGGAGCAGAGGCAGTGAAGGTGGAAGAGTTAAAAAACCAGAGGTCAGCCATTGAAAGCAACAAACAGTGCACAAGAGACGTGAAGAGGAGAGTGCAGGCAGGGTGGAGTGGGTAGTTAAGAGTTTGAGGAGTGATTTGAAGGATAGCAGCAAGAGTGAAAGGGAAGGTTTGCAAGATAGTGGTGAGACCTGCTATGATGAATGGTTTGGAGATGGTGGCACTGACAAAAAGACAGGAGGTAAAGCTGCAGGTGGCAGAGTTGAAGATGTTAAGATTTTCATTGGGAGTAACCAGGATGGACAAGATTAAAAACTAGTTTATCAGAGGGACAGCTCAGGTTGAGCAGTTTGGAGACAAAGTTA
>VUQS01030017.1:6020-17747 GCA_015108495.1 Heterochromis multidens | reverse complement strand
CTGATCCCACCTCTGCAGGATGTACCCAAGGGAGACTGGCGATGCCCTAAGTGTGTTGCTGAGGTACGAGTTGAATGCTCTTTTAGCCCCTTGTGGTGTCTGTGATATTTATAAGTGAATCACAGGAATGATTCTTAGCTCAAAGATGGGTGTTCTTACAGTTATGATACTTACCATAACATGTATAGGGGTGAAGACTGAAAGAAATAGAAGAATAGGGAATCAAAAGCCTATATATAGCAACCAATTTAAAGTTGTGGGAAATTTTAATGACTCAAATGGGTGTGGCTTCAACAGCAGTCACACTAATGAATTGTTTATGTTCCCTCACAGGAATGCAGTAAGCCTAGGGAGGCGTTTGGCTTCGAGCAAGCTGTGAGGGAGTACACTCTGCAGAGCTTCGGAGAGATGGCCGACCACTTCAAGTCTGACTACTTCAACATGCCAGTTCACGTATGGAAAATTTACTAAGTAGAGCTAGAATAAGTAAACAGTTGCTGCTCACAAGCCTTTCAGTGATGACATAAAACAAGATATGTCATGATGTCCATCTTGTGCCCCCAGATGGTCCCCACAGAGTTGGTGGAGAAGGAGTTCTGGCGTCTGGTCAGCAGCATTGAGGAGGATGTCATCGTAGAGTATGGAGCTGACATCAGCTCCAAGGAGGTCGGCAGTGGATTCCCTGTCAGGGACGGCAAGAGGAGGCTGCTGGGAGATGAGGAGGTGAGAAGATAGTTACACAGTGTAGATATCCATAAACTGATCAAGTGTTGACTTGACAAAAGTTGAACAGTAACATGCAGAGAAAGTGTTGTTCTGGCAAACTGTGTGACTGTGTATCTGATCGCATTGAAAAGCACTGCAGGGGTTACTTGAAATGTGTCCACTGTACAGTGGAGAGTCAGGTTGCAAAAAAAAATAGCAATATTTGTTCTGGTCATTTTTTTTCAAATGTCATCACTGATGGGGAGATACATTTGTCAGTTCATTATTTTCTTACATGTTCTGCTAGAGGTTTAAAATTGCAAACACACTATTTTATTTAGTATTTTATTGAGTATTTCCATTTAACCAACCACATAAAACCTCTCCTGTTAGGATTATGCCAACTCAGGCTGGAACCTGAACAACATGCCGGTGCTGGAGCAATCTGTGCTCACCCACATCAATGTGGACATCTCAGGTATGAAGGTACCCTGGCTCTATGTAGGCATGTGTTTCTCCTCCTTCTGTTGGCACATTGAAGACCACTGGAGCTACTCCATCAATTTTCTGCACTGGTAAGATTATGATGTATACTTCAAGCAGCAAATACTGGTGACAGTTAAACTATTAATACTCATGAAAACAAAATTCTGCATATCAGTGTTAATCGTTTGCTTCAGAAGGGCTTCTATAGCTGATCTTATGTAGCCTGTGTCCTGCTTATCTGTCCAATTATGGTAAAATAGAAGCCTTATAACTTCTTTTTCTTAAGGGGTGAACCCAAGACTTGGTATGGAGTCCCAGCCTCTGCAGCAGAGAAGTTAGAGGCTGTCATGAAAAAGTTAGCTCCAGAGCTTTTTGACTCCCAGCCTGACCTCCTTCATCAGCTGGTCACCATCATGAATCCCAATGTCCTCATGGAGCATGGTGTGCCTGTATGTAGCCTGTACTTTGGGTTTATATTTGATCTGGTTAGGTATTCATGTGGACTGGATTATTTACCACATATATATGTTTTCCTCTCCTCAGGTGTACAGGACCAATCAGTGTGCCGGGGAGTTTGTGGTTACCTTCCCCAGGGCCTACCACAGTGGCTTCAACCAGGGCTACAACTTTGCAGAGGCTGTTAACTTTTGCACAGCTGATTGGGTGAGGTGCAAAAAGCAAATTCCTCTTTTATTTTAAATATGGAAATGTTTTTTTTTGTTTTGTTTTGTTTTTTTTTTTTAATTTTATTTTGCCAGAACTGTTTGCTCATTTTTCACTCATTCTTCAGTTGCCAATGGGCCGTCAGTGTGTTGCCCATTACCGGCGGCTCCACCGTTACTGCGTTTTCTCTCACGAGGAGCTGCTTTGCAAGATGGCCGCAGATCCGGAGAGCCTTGACGTGGAATTGGCTGCTGCTGTCTATAAAGAAATGCAAGAGATGATGGATGAAGAAACAAAGCTCAGACAGGCTGTTCAGGAAATGGTGAATGTTTTCTTTTTGCTTGATTGATGTATGTAAAAGGCATGGGGGATTTGATAGTAATCTGGCACTGATTCTGATTATTTGGGCATCGCTTTCCTCATTGCCATCAGGGGGTGCTGTCGTCTGAGCTGGAGGTTTTTGAACTCGTTCCGGACGATGAGCGCCAGTGCCACAAGTGTAAGACGACCTGTTTCCTGTCTGCACTGACCTGTTCCTGCAGCCCCGATCGGCTGGTTTGTCTCCACCATGCGAAAGATCTCTGCGACTGTCCTCTTGGTAAAAAGTGTCTTCGGTGAGATTTATTTATTTATTTTTAATTATTCATGGCTTAAATTTGATGGGATATCTGGCATCTTGTTAGGAGTTGCATAAGCTTGTGTTGGTAGTAAGATCTTATCTGTCTTCAAAAACAAATTGTCAAGTGCAGTTTTTGTCCAATCTATTTCAGGTATCGCTATGATCTGGAGGAATTTCCCTCCATGCTGTATGGTGTGAAGACTCGAGCTCAGTCTTATGATACCTGGGCAAAGAGGGTCACAGAAGCCTTGGCTGCAGACCAGAAAAACAAGAAAGGTCTCTGTTTTGTTGCTACTATAAACTACAACCATTTCGTTCTATAGATTTAGTTTTTCATGTCTTTATTATGCCTGCAGCCTCTCTCATCTTAGTTTTCTCTCACTCTCTCTTTTTGTGGCTCTCTCATAGATCTCATTGAGCTCAAAGTTTTGCTCGAGGATGCAGAGGACAGAAAGTATCCTGAGAACACTTTGTTCCGTCGCCTGAGGGAGATGGTCAAAGAGGCAGAGACGTGCTCCTCTGTAGCCCAGCTGCTGCTCAGCCGCAAGCAGAGGCACAGGTCAGGACATGGATAATGCCTTAATTTAATCCAGCAGAAATGATTTGTGCTGATTAGCCACTCACCAGTTCAGAGCCTGTCATCAGGAGCCAGCAAATACACAGCCTTAAACATTTAAAAAAAAAAAAAAAAATCTTTTCAGTATCAATTTTGTAGCCGGTTGTGTTCAGAGATGAACTAAATGTTTGTTTGGTTGTTTGTTTTTCTGTGTGGATCTCCAGCAGCCGCCTGCGTTCTGAGAGCAATCGCAATCGGACCAAACTGACTGTGGATGAACTGAAAGCCTTTGTAGACCAGCTTTACAGGCTACCCTGCATCATCAGCCAGGCGCGACAAGTCAAAGTTAGTTCCACGTGTGAATACGTGGATCCCAACTATAGTTATATTGTTTTTCCCCAACTTTTTTATTTCTTCTCTCTCTCTTCCCCCTGCTCATTCAGTCAATACCGTTAAACCATTACCTGACTCATCCAATTTTCCTTTACCCCCAAATGTGTCTGTCACCACCCACGTCTTCAGGAGTTACTGGAGAATGTGGAGGACTTTCACGAACGAGCCCAGGTGGCACTGTCAGATGAGATGCCCGATTCCTCCAAGCTGCAGGCACTTTTGGACCTGGGAAGCGGCCTGGATGTGGAGCTGCCAGAACTGCCCAGACTCAAACAGGAGCTCCAGCAGGCCCGGTGGCTCGATGAGGTGAGCTTACATCAGATGCTATGTACCTGATTTAAATGAGTTGTGCTTACAGAATTATTTAACATCACGGCTCAGTTTTAAGGTTCAGCAGCAAAAATGTAAGGTTTTCCACATTTTAATTTATTTATTTTTCTTACCAAGCAGAAATGAAAAGGAGTCAACTTTAAGCTAAACAAAGTCAGTGAAGTGCTATTAATTTTTCTCCCCCTTCTGAAATGGACAGAGCTTATTTCTCTGTCTCTGTAGGATTATTATTATTATTATTATTAGGATTCAATTTTATTTTCTTTATATAGCAACAAATCACAACAACAGTCGCCTCAAGGCGTTTTATATTGTAAGGTAAAAACTCAAAAATAATCCAGAAAAACCCCAACAATCAGACGACCCCCTATGAGCAAGCACTTGGCGACAGTAGGAAGAAAAACTCCCTTTTAACAGGAAGAAACCTCCGGCAGAATCAGGCTCAGGGAGGGGCAGCCATCTGCCGCGACCAGTTGGGGGTGAGGGGAGGAAGACAGGACAAAGACACACTGTGGATTAGAACTATTTAGATTTCTAAATATTTCCGTAACAGTGTAAAGGAAACTACTTACTTTCTTGTAGTGATAGATATAAGAGTTAAAATCATACACACCAAATGATTGAGCAAAACTGAGACTAAGAACATCATTAAATTTCAGGTTCGTGCCACCCTTTCCGAGCCCCATCGCGTCACTTTGGAGCTTATGAAGAGGCTGATCGACTCTGGGGTGGGTTTGGCTCCGCACCATGCAGTGGAGAAGGCCATGGCTGAACTCCAAGAAATTCTCACAGTCTCAGAGAGATGGGAGGATAAGGCTCGTGCTTGCCTGCAGGCCAGGTGAGGTTTCACATGTGAACGGAAAACCTGAAATACTCATAAAACTCTACCTTTTAAATTACAGAGTTCACATGTCTGTGCTCTTGTAATCTTAGACCTCGTCACAGCATGGCGACGCTCGAGAGCATTGTGCTGGAAGCTCGGAACATCCCAGCGTACCTACCAAATATTTTGGCCCTTCGAGAGGCCCTGCAAAAGGCCAAGGAGTGGACCTCCAAGGTGGAGGCCATTCAAAACGGCAGCAGCTATGCTTACCTGGATCAACTGGAGAGTCTGCTGGCCAGGGGTCGCTCCATCCCTGTGCGGCTTGATCCGCTGGCTCAGGTGGAGTCTCAGGTGGCTGCAGCCCGAGCCTGGAGGGAGAGGACTGCTCGCACGTTCCTCAAGAAGAACTCCACGTACACACTGCTCCAGGTGGACTATCATGGAAACATTTGAAGTTTCTTTTGGCTAAAATGCTTAAACATTAAATGTCTTTAATATCAAGTCTATATGATAATTATAAATTCTCTCTTAGGTCCTCAGTCCTCGTGTGGACATTGGAGTATATGGTAACAGCAAGAGCAAGCGAAAGCGTGTTAAGGAGCTTATGGAGAAGGAGAGGGGCGGCTTTGACCCCGACACCCTGAGCGATCTGGAGGAGAACCTCGAGGAGGTGCGAGACCCTTCTGCTGTTGTAGCAGCCTTCAAAGCCAAAGAGCAGAAAGAAGTGGAGGCCATTCACTCACTCCGGGCTGCCAATTTAGCCAAGATGGCCATGGCAGACCGCATCGAGGAGGTCAAGTTCTGTTTGTGTCGAAAGACTGCCAGCGGCTTCATGTTGCAGTGCGAGCTTTGTAAAGACTGGTTCCATGGAGCTTGTGTCCCTCTGCCTAAGACGGGATCTCAGAAGAAGCTTGGTGTGAGTTGGCAGAGCAATAGTAAAGACTCCAAATTCCTGTGTCCGCTGTGCCAGCGATCACGGAGGCCGAGATTAGAGACCATTCTGTCACTGTTGGTTTCACTGCAGAAGCTGCCAGTGCGTCTGCCAGAAGGAGAAGCACTGCAGTGTTTAACAGAGAGGGCAATGAGCTGGCAGGTACATATATAAATTACAATGCCTAATGGTAGCATCTCAGCCTCTCAGTGTTTTCTTTTGGTCACTACTCAATACCTGCACTTACATCGGTTAAACTTCCTTAACAGGACCGAGCACGACAAGCTCTGGCCACAGATGAGTTGTCCTCGGCCCTGGCAAAGCTGTCTGTACTGAGCCAGCGCATGGTTGAGCAGGCTGCGAGGGAGAAAACAGAGAAGATCATCAACGCTGAGCTGCAGAAAGCTGCTGCCAATCCTGACTTGCAGGTACTTTGATCATTAATAATTTTACGTTGTTAGAATTTCTGTTGTAACTGCGTGTCAGAAACATTCTCTTTTGAGGCAGATTTTGTTGTAGAAGAAGCTTCTACTGGGCTTTGGATGTAAATGTGGACTTCACCAGCAGAGGGCAGGAATATGTAAAATAATAAACAGGCCAGTGGATTGGGTTAGCAATCTGAAATCTGCAATTAAATGTGGCCTCTAGGAAAGATGTCAGGCAAAACCCTTCTTAGTCAACATCAAGCTGAAAAATAGTTGCTGTTTTTTGACAAGTTTGGTGGATTGAACCGGTCCTTTGAGAACATAAAAGACATTTTAGGAAATATGAATCTGTCTGTGTCTTCCAGGGTCACATCCAAACTTTCCAGCAGTCTGGTTTCAGCAGAGCCACGTCACCACGCCCATCTGTGGACTACGATGACGAGGAGACGGATTCAGATGAAGACATCAGGGAAACTTATGGATATGACATGAAGGTACGAGAGGCAGCAGTGGTCTGATTTTTAAAGTCATGGTGTCAAAGCACCTTATTTTGAATTCTTCTGTTGTTGTGTGCCTGTTTGGCTCCAGGACCCTGGTGAGGTGAAGCCCTACCTCTTCTGTGATGAGGAGATTCCCGTGAAGTCAGAGGAGGTGGTCAGTCACATGTGGCCGGCTGCCACGCCTTCCTTCTGTGTCGAACACGCCTACTCCTCAGCCTCCAAGTCCTGTGTTCAAAGTGAGGCCACATTTACTTAATACAATTCCATTGCTTAGTCTGTTTACCCATCATCCCCTGTTAGCATTTGTTTGCATAATAAGCATTTCAATTACATTAACTATTACTCTTTAGGAGATTCCTATTTCATACTCAAAATATTTACATTTCAGATCTGGGCACACCCAGAAAGCAGCCCAGGAAGACCCCTCTTGTACCTCGGAGCCTTGAGCCGCCAGTTCTCGAGCTGTCCCCACAAGCTAAAGCTCAGCTGGAGGACCTGATGATGCTTGGAGACCTGCTGGAGGTATCCCTGGATGAGACCCAGCACATCTGGAGAATCCTGCAGGCCACTCACCCTCCCTCTGAGGAGAGATTCCTGCAGGTCATGGAGGTAGGGAGTTCAGCCATTATGCAACCTGACTGCGCAGCAGGATTGGGACTTAATGCTGAGATTAATCATTATGGTTGGTTCTGATGGTGTAATTATACACTGTTCTTGCAGTAAGTACAGAATAAGAAATGGAAATGATCATTCTCATTTGCTCTTTTATTTTTTTCCCCTTCTCTCCAGCCTGACGACTCTCTGATGGAAAAGCCTCTGAAGATCAAGCTTAAAGATTCAGAGAAGAAGCGGAAACGCAAGTTGGAAAGAGCCGAGCACCACCACATGCTGATGGCTGTTGCCGCTGCTGGTGGAGCTTCAACAATGGGAGATATCCGACCACCGAAGTCCAAAGACTTAAAGAGGGTAGGTCTCGAGCTCAGCCTTGGGGGTAAACCCAAAAAGAAGAAGCTCAAAATCAACCTGGAAAAGAATCGGGAAATGAAGCAGCTGGCCAAACGATTAGCCAAGGAGGAGAAGGAGAGGAAGAGGAAGGAGAAGGCAGCCGCAAAGGCAGAGGCCATCAGGGAGGGGATGGAGAAGAGGAAGGAGAAGAAGATTCTCGACATTCCCTCAAAGTATGATTGGTCAGGGGCTGAGGATTCCAATGATGAGAATGCAGTGTGTGCAGCCAAAAACTGCCAGAGACCATGTAAAGATAAGGTGAGCACACATGTCATTATCCTCCCTAACTAACTAACTAACATGCAAATGAGTTTCATCACTGCAGATTGAGGCTGATGTTGAAAGGGGCACACAGCTACAGATTAGCAAATAACAGGAACCGCAGGTGACTGTGTGACAGTTCATCTTTTTGTTTGTTTGTTTTTTAATCTCAGAGTTGTGTTTTCAGTATTACTTTTATAATATGCTTTGAAGAAATGTGTTCGGTAGGAGTATGAACACGTTCTGTTACATAATAATTTTAGCATTATATAATATGCTGAAACACTGTCAAATGTTACTTTTTCCACATCTAGTTTTTGATCACAAAGTTGCTGCAGATTTGTCAGCTGCACATCATAATGTGAATCTCCTGTTCCAGCACATCCTAAAGGTGCTCTATTGGATTGAGATCTGGTGACTGTGGAGGCCATTTGACTACAGTGAACTCATTGTCCTGTTCAAGAAACCAGTTTGAGATTATTTGATCTTTGTGACATGGCACGTTAACCTGCTGCAAGCAGCCATCAGACGTTTGGTACACTGTGGGCATAAAGGGACATGGTCAGTAACAATACTCTGGTATGCTGTGGCAATAACCAATGCTCAGTTGGTACTAAGGGGCCCAAAGTGTGCCAAGAAAATATCTTCCGCACCATTACACGACAGCCACCAGCCTGAACTGCTGATATAAGGCAGGGTGGACCCATGTTTTCTTGTTGTTTATGCTAAAATCTGACCCTACCATCCAAATGTTGCAGCAGATATTGCGACTCATCCGACCAGGCAACTTTTTTTTAAATCTTCTGTTGTCCTGTTTTGGTGAGCCTGTGTGAATTGTAGCCTCAGTTTCCTGTTCTTAGGTCACAGGAGTGGCACCCGGTGTGGTCTTCTGCTGCTGTAGCCCATCTGCTTCAAGGTTTGATGTGTTGTGCTTTCAGAGATGCTCTTCTGCAAGTGGTCATTTGAGTTACTGTTGCCTTCCTATCAGCTTGAGGCAGTCTGGCAATTCTCCTCTAACCTCTGGCATCAACAAGGCATTTTCACCCAGAAAACTGTCGCTCACTGGATATTTTCTCTTTTTCAGACCATTCTCTGTAAATCTGACAATAATAATGATAATAATAATAAGTGGCTGTTGAGCGTGTGTGTGTGTGTGTGTGTGTGTGTTAATGAGATAGTTTGATGGGACAGCAAGCAGGAGCAGAATTTTCAGAGTTTTGATGTGGATTTCGTCAGGGCTCCGTATCTGACATTCTGCACTGTGAAATTCCCTTAAGGACTGATTGACCGCATGAAATCAGGCACGCTGACATGTTAAAATGTAACTCTCTTTGACTGTGCCGTGATGTTTGCTCCTTGTCAGACACAGTTCCTGACCCTCAGGAACATCACAGTCTGCATACACAGCCACAGTTTGATACTTTCATCTGAGGAGTTTGTAAAGTCTTGGAAATTTTATTTTTTTAATTGTTTGTTTTCTTAAACCAGAGTTGGTAACGAACATTTCTTACAATGAACATCATGTACCTTTATTGAATATCAACAGCTGATAACTGCACTGGAACACCTTAAAGAGAGTTACACACAACACATTAACAAGGCCACCTGATGTTGTCTTGATCAGAAGCAGCACTGCAGACTCCACCAAGTTAACCGCTGGCTAATCTCCTTCTCCTTTATGTCCTCTGAGCAGCCAGTCAGGGCTGAGCAGCTCTGCCCTTTGATAAACTGATGACTTATCCAGGGTGTGCTCTGATGGGATAAAATGATGGGACAGCGCCTGGTTGCTTGCTATTTTTAATGGGGTGACCTATAAAAGAAAATTAAATGGAAATATGAATGTATAGTTGATAACAAATGACTTTACAGAGAACTGTCTTACATTTTAGTTTCATGTGAGACATTACAGCAAAAATCACTTTTCCTAACTGCACTGATAAATGCATTTGTTAACTTTTAACAAGTATGCTGTTCTTATTTTACTGTATTGAAACTATCCTGATGACAAGGCAAAATGTGGAAGAAGAGAAGCAGATGTGTTGAGTTTTAGGATGTGGTATTTTTGTTAAACTTCTTGAATTAAAGCTGCAGGTCTACACTTCAATCACATCTTGTTAGTTTCTTTTCATATTCATTGTTGTGGTGAACAGCGGATGATGCTGTCACTGTCCAGACTGACCCGACTGAGTCCTGTTAAATATTATCCTTGAATTTAGTGTCTTGCTTGACAAGGCACAGTCAGGTTTTTTTTTTTTTTTAACCGTTGTCATAACGTTTTCATGTCATTGTCTCACTTAATTCTCACTCACGTGTCTGAATTCATTTTATGTGTTTTTCCAGGTTGACTGGGTTCAGTGTGATGGCGGTTGCGACGAGTGGTTCCACCAGGTCTGTGTGGGCGTGTCGTGCGAAATGGCCGAGAACGAGGACTACATCTGTATGGACTGCTCCCGGAAGGCCGCCGGCGGAGGGATGACCGTCGAAGAGGTGTCAGAGGAGAGCGTCGTAGTGCTGACGACGTCGATGTGCAGCGGCAGCGTGCAGACCGTGCCATCGTCATCGGTCATTGCCTCGTGGTCATCGGCTTCTCACTTAAACCCAGCGACTTCGCATCAGCAACAGCAGGATCCTCAGCAGGGCAGTTAACGCTTAAAAACATGGGCCAAGGACAGAGTACCTCACAAGATGCCCAGTATCCAGGATAGTTTTTCAACCTTGGAGATAAATAGCAACCTTTTATGAATAAGCTTGTCAAAACAGCAAGACAAGTTAGCAGAGTTTCTGTAACTGTTGGGAGTGTGAAGCACAAGAAAAATCTTCCTCTGTTTCTGAGTGCTGAGATCTGTGCACAGACTTGCATGTATCAGCCACAACATTAAGACCTCTGGCGAGTGAAGTGAATGACCTTGATCATCTTGTTACAGTGCGTCATTCAGCTGGGAAGCCATTGGTACTGGCGTTCATGTGGCTGATACTTTGAATCTTCCATCTAAACATTGTTGCAGACTAAGCACACCCTCCATTGGCTAAGTCACTCCCAGATGACAGCAGTCCTGCTCAGAAACAGCTCGTCATTAAACCCAAGGTGTTGGAACTGGCCTCCCCAGATTTCAGATCATCCACAGGATGCACCAGAACAAGCCCAATCTGTAGAGGTCAAACCCTGCAGTCCACAGGGCTCAAAGCATCCATTGCCAGCCACCAAAAGACACCCTCAGAGGTCCCATGACTATTCCCCGAAGGGCCAGACCTGTTTTGATGTCATAAAGGGGACTTGCAAAATATTAGGCAGGCGGATTTAATGTTGTGGCTCCTCTGTATAATCCCCCTACAACAGTTTTAGGTCTAGAAAAACCTGCCATCTTCTTCTTGGTCCTCAGTTCAACAGTAACAAGGCATTACTTACTTACAAACACTCATTTATTCCAGCTGTTGTATTCAGTGCAAACAGACAAATTTGTTCCCAGCCCCAGGACATCAGTTTCCCTCTGTCCTCTGCCAGGCCCTTGAGACAGTAACATCTCAAAATGTAGGTCTCGACTAGGAAAAACAAATGGTTGTATCGTAGTGGAATTATTTATAATGTACATAGCTTTTAAGGCAATTAAACCAATGGATTGTGGCTTTTTGTTTTGTTTCTCACCTTTAATAAATTCTTCCTAGTCAAATAAGTACAAAATGCAATGTTGTTGTTTTTGGTTTTTTTTCCTTCACGTGAACACAGTGCAGCTTGGACAACCAAAACTTCCTGTTGGTGAGGTGGGGAAACATGCATCATCTCCCAGACTCAGCAGTGACCTACGGCTGTGTCATTGAGCGGTTGATTGATTGTTTTGGGGTTTTTTTTAAACTGGTTTAAGCTTCACATGAGCTATGTTACATGAAACATATTTATTTATTTCAGTTTTTCAAAGCAGGACACCAATTATCAAGGTTAAAAGTTAACTGGTTAAGCTTATACGTATCACTACCTGTATGTGGTTCTGTTGGAGAAGCAGAGGGTTATGGCGGGGGGCAGGGGGCGGGGGGG
>VUQS01030014.1:0-12088 GCA_015108495.1 Heterochromis multidens | reverse complement strand
GACTCGATATTGGAGGGCGGATTGGAATTAGGCTTCTGACATTTTCTGGGCAGCCTTCCACTTCCTGATGGTCCCCTGGGTTTGTAAGTTTTTTTTGTTTGTTTTGTTTTTCACACTTGGTCAACACTTACATTTTCAATCATCCATAAAAAGTTTGCACTGCTGATGCCTTACAATTTTTTATTAACTGTTAGATAAACTGATGGGGCAATTGAATCTTTTATTTGTGTCTGTGGAAGTCTCTTTTGCTAGAGAAAGTAATAGCATATGGGGGCTTGTCCAAGGGTTGGCACAGTGGTTTAGCACTGTCACCTCACAGCAAGAAGACATGCTGGAACATGATATTGTAGTTCCGTCATACCAGTGTCGGGGTTTTCTATGCAGAAGTTTCAACGCTGAAGTCATTTTTGCAAAGTTATGTCATCTACAGCAACACATGGGGTCAGCTTGACCCACAGGGAATCTGGCCATGTGTGAGTTTGCTGAGGTCACTGAGACCTGCTTAGATAATACAGTTATTCAGGGCAGAAATGGACTGTGAGAATGGAAGTCCAAAGTTTTGTAGGAAATTCTCTACTGTAGCTGCACCTCTTACAAGCCCTTTCAGCTCCAAAAATGAGTTTGAGTAGACACCTGCTTGTCAGAAAGCTTAATTTATTCCCCAGAAGTTTTGATAGCCTCCTGTACAGATATGCCTGAGCAGGTGGATACTAACAACTTAGGAGCTAAGGCTGATTTCTTGCAGGAGAGCAAGATTTTTTTTTCCCCATGAGTTTAACTTTTTCCAGTTGAATGAGTTAGTAGTTGAATAAAAGGTAGAACATTTCCTCGCCTTTTCTTAGTTGATGTAGGGCACATTGGATTGGTGCTATTGATGCTATGACCTGAAATCACCTGTCACTGTATTGTGTTTTTGGACCACTTCTTCATATTGTTGCCCCAGTTTATTCTGGCAACAGCTTGGGTGAGTCATCCGAAGTTGTTGCATCTGAAAGGTGGGGGTGAATAACGTTGCAAAAACCTGCTCTTTTAGGTCACGCTCTCTCTCTATGCACAGCCCTCCACTTCCTCATGGCCCCCGTCGGTTTGCTAGTTTACTTTGTTTTTAAACCGTTATCCAACACTATTACATACACGTTAAATCACCTTGCAATACTGATGCCTTACGCTTTCAGACCCCACTGTATGTTTGAGAAATGGTGAAATAAACTGATTGGAGAATTCAATCATTTTTGTATGTGTGTGGGCTCTCGCATGGCAAGACACTTCATTACTGGCCATGTGGAATACAGTGAGTGTTGTGAGCTGTGTGGAATACAGAGGTTTTTATACACCTGTAAGCCACTAGTGAAGTATGAAATAAAACATCAGCTACTGAGAGTGGACTACTCGTTCTGAATGCTGAGATTATCACCTCTCTGTCTCAACTGAAATGCAATTTGTTTTCTGTCTGGAAAAAGTATGAAAGAAGGAAAAAAAAGAGCAGAATGGAGAACTGGAAGTTTGTAGCTTATTAGAATGCAAATGTGCTCTGGGGTGAGGTTTTGCCAGCCGTTATCAGTTGACATCACGGGGAGAAAGTCACCGCTGTGACTCATTCAGGGAAACATGACATTTAGGAGATAATCGGTCTGTCTTGCTGCAATTGTTCTTCAACTTTTCTGCAGTGTGAAACCTTCACGCGCTTATTCAGAGGCTATCTGAGCTGCAGAGCAGCCTTTGTCCTGTCCTCTGGTAAGGCTGTGCTGAAAGGAGAGAAAACTGGAATATGAGCATCTGATAGAAATCCATATCAAAGTGGTTTAAATTTCAAATGTACAGAGTGTGGATTCTCTGCTGTTTTTCTTCTGTGTCGCTATTTTTGAAATGAGGAAGTGTACTGTATCATCAAGCCCCAAAAGAATCAGCTAATTTTGAAAACAGCGACATGTGGAAATGAGCCGAGGTGATGTGGCCAGGCTCATCTCTCTCTCTTTCTTGCTCTCTCTCTTCTTTTTACAGTAGATGGTGTATTTAGTTTATCACTGTGCCAAATACATCTCCAAGATGATTTTCTTGCCCAGCTGCAAAGTGTGAATTGCTCTCCCATCACAAATGAAAGCGAGAGAGAGATCCGTACACCCCCTCACTCTGTGAACATTATAGACAGTTTGTGCTGCATAATTTAACTCCATCTGTGAAGAAATGTGAAGCTTGAGGTGAAAAAAAAAAAGGCGTGAGAAACATGGTCTCCCGTGTTCTCGGAGCCACTTTTCATACTGAAGATGGGTGGTATAATAACATTTTCTATCAATGACAGATAGACATATAAGGTAAAGAAAAGTATGGGGGAGTGCAAAGAAGCCATTCGCAAACTTAGAAAAGACGTTTTTTTTTTAAAAATCTTTTTTGTTTTTAATTCTTCATTTAAGTTTTATTTCCCAGAGATCTTCAGTATTCTTTATGCATCTTACCTTTATCCTCTCATCTAAAAAATTGAGCAAACTTGTAATGGTATGTTTTGTAATATTTTGAAGAAAAATAATATATATCACAGTACAGCAACCTCATAGCATAATAAATTTTTATGCAAATCACTAAGACTGAAAGGTAGCACAAAGCAAAGCCAATAGAAGACAGAATAAATTTAGAAATACACTAGGCTCATTTATGTTTATACTGTTATTTCCATTGTGGGAAATTATGGATCATCGAGCTGATCAAATATGTATGCATCCAAAAGTGCAACACCCTTGTAGTTTTCTCACCTTGAAAGCAAGTCCAAGATGAGTATTATATGAGAAATGGGGGATGCATGCATGGGAGAAACGACAGCAGTGCACACTCACTCAAAACTCTTCAACTGGTATAAAATCCAAGCACCAACAATCTGCAGTTTAAGATACAAAAACTCTGAAAGTCACACGTTGTGTCGGGAGCTCTCCTCATCAAGTCAGCCAGTTGTGATCTGTGAGAGAGGTGCGTTTCACTTACTTACAGCTGTGTCTTGTTAACTTGATTCTCAGATCAAATGCACAGTGTGATGCAGCTAATCAATAAATCAATCAAAAATAATAAATCAGAGCTCTACTGGGACATTTGGGAAGTGGCTTTCTCCCTGCACAGTGGATTCCGAAAAGAACATTTCCTTGAGGCACAGTGATGTTTACATTGAGATGTAATACCGTTGTTCACACTCATAATTGTAATAAAAATTATTCTGTTTTAATCTCTTTGTTTAACCTTTCAGTTTAAGTTTAGCTTCACAAAACTCAGGAATATGGAAATTGAGAGCAAAAACAAACATAAATAAAAAAATAAATAAATTCAAACTGAATACATTTGTAAAGGATTTTGATGGCCAAAGTCCCTTGTGTAAGTCACCATTAAACAACAGAAGCAGGCAAGCTCAATTCAGAGCACTAACAGCTACAGTAATTAAAGAGGCCTCAATCCTCCTCACCTTCAGTTAGGCATGTGTATAAAAGCCGGGGTTGTATCTGAGGTTGAAGCCGAGTTAATGAGGTTTGCAACACTACAGAGTGATGTTGTTTCTCCGGTTTTTGCCCAGTGCTTTCACTTCACTGACCTCAGCTCATTACCACACGTGAGAAAAGGTGTCAGTGGCTCTGTGACCCCTGTGGTCCAATTCATTACCCCACATCCTGCCGCCTGCCTCTTCCAGGAACAAGCCACACATTCAAGATGATGGTGAGAGATAGTAATGGAAGAGGAAGAGTGATAAAATCAGAAGGAGACGAAAAGAGAAATGAGAACACACATTCTCCAGAAGGAGGTGTCTCACTTTGGTGAAGGGGCTGATTAACAAATGCCCTTAATTTATGATCCATTCATGATATATTGCCAGTTGAGATTCTGCAGAAGTTGCGGAGGACAAACAAACTTGGAGAACTAATACTTTGTCATCTGAGCATCAGCAGTCAATGCAAAATATCCACAACATGTTCTGACCACAGTATAATCAAGTGTGAAATTCAGCGTTGACAGGGCTATGTTTAAAAACCTTTCAACACAAAGGATTACACCAATTCCAAAAAAAGAAAAAAAATCGTGCTGCAGGCTTTGAGCTGTCCTGTATGGAAGTGTAATTACATCAGTGTCTCCATATGAATCAGCACAGTGAGGTGCAGAAAGCCCGACACATCATCTCTCAGCGGCGCTAAATTAGCTTTTGGAAGTGTCATGTCAGAGTTGTTGGACTCATCCTCAGCAGGAATCCTTCCCTCCTTATTTTCATTCTTATTTCTCCCCCTCAACCTGTCAGCTCTCATATCGCTGCTGCAGTGTTAGACGAGGCCTCTCACCCTACAGAGCATTGCTGAAACCCTGTTCTTCTTTCCCTGTGGCAGCCTGTCACCCACATACACCCCATCCCATCACTCCTCCCTCTCCTGTCTCTTTATTTCCCATTTGCCTATCATTTCTTGGTGTTTTTCCAAGCAAGCTGAAAGAGCAAGCAGATGACCTACACGTGCTAGCCTATAACTTGCTCAAACAGCTCTTGATTCCTCTATTTACCATTTCCCCTCTTTCGCTCTCCTTACCTCTCTCGCTTCTCCTCTTGTCTGTTTCGCTTGATCCCACAGTCTGTTTCCTTGTCTACATAGTAGTATTATCCTTGCTTCGAGGTCACAGAGTGAGACGCCACCAATCCTGCTAGAAAGCTTAGCCTAATCACCCTTCCTATGCCTCTGCATAGGAGATTGAGGAAACAGTTGAAGGTGCACTACTAATGAGGATATGCTATGTTTCTTCTCAAGGTAAAATTGGCATATATAGGGATAGTTCTGATTTATTATAACTTGGATTATATTCTCACGGTATTGGCTAGTATTTCTTTCAGTAATAACAATTACTGAAACATGGAAATGCAGTCAAAGTCAGATGGGGCACAAAACACAAGCAAAAGCCACATGATCAGAAATGGTATAAATAAACCACTACTTTATAATGAAAAAGCGTTTGAGCTATGAGAAGAAAGGGAAAAAGTCTAAGTAACTTAAAAGTTTTCAGGTAATATTTTATCCTAAAATACATTAAAAAAAAAAAAAATGAATTACATTCCTACAGCTTCTCTAACCAATGCATGTAAATAGGCAATGCTACTGTGAGTATTTATGCTGACCTGTCCAAAATGCTAGTTGGTAGTGTTTCTGCCTCAAGCTTCCTTGTGTACAAAGCAAACTAAAAGAGTATCAGCAAAAAATCTGCAACACACAAATGAAAAAAGACATCAGAACCAAATGAGTGTATACTGGCAAAATACAGGCAATTATGAGCAAACCAGATATGATTATTTGCCTAATAATATTTAAGCTGTAACGACAAACTGCCATTACCTTAAATTGTTATTAATAATGAGGGTAATTGATACACAAATGCGGCTACAGGCATTAATACACAAACTGATAGAGTGGCACATCTCAGAATATGCGTGAATGAGACTTACACACTGTTTTTTAATAGATATTTATTGTCTTTTTTGAGTATTGTAATGCAGCTGAGTCACATGGTCACAAGAGTGATACAGCATTGTTCCACTTAGCCGCTGACCTGTGAAATAAAAAAAAATATATATATTTTATTACTTAATGTTAGCTAGATGTTGGCATGGTAAGAAGACACTTTAACATATTGAAAAGCAGTAAAATATACAGTGCCATGAAAAAGTATTTGCTCCCTTCCTGATTTCTTAGTTTTTTACATATTTGTCACACTTACATGTTTCAGATCATCAAACAAAAATGTAATATTAGACAAAGATAACCCGAGTAAATACAAAATTCAGTTTTTAAGTGATGAATTCATTTATTAAGGGAAAATTTTTGGAAAAGGTCTGTCAGTAATCAGGCCTGGGTGTGACTAGTGAAACTGAACTCAGCTTTCTAAAAAATGTGGTTAATCACAGTATATTCATGATTTAACAAGGGGAGCAATTACTTTTTCCACATAGGGCCAGGTAGATTGGATAGCTTTAAAATACATTTAAAAATTGTATTTTGTATTTATTCAGGTTATCTTTGTCTAATATTAAAAAAAATGTTTGATCTGAAACATGTTATTGTGACAAATATGCAAAAAAAAAAAAAAAAATCAGGAAGGAGGCAAATACTTTTTCAGGGTGTCAGGTGACTGGGTAAAAAAAACATGAGCACTGTGCATGATAGTTGACCATTTTATCTTGGTGTTCATTCATAATGAATGACACTGCATCTAATGACATCCTAACAGACAGACTAAGAATTTTTGGGGGATGAATTCCGTGATGAATTCCATCACTTGTGTGAGGTTGACCATATTGAGTGCAGACTATTAAGACTATAGACTATAAGCATTGCATTTTCTCTCATGGAAGCATTACATCTAAATTGCCAGTTGTTTACACTGTACATTCACATATAACTGACCAGTCAATTCTTGCAGTCTGCGTTGCAACAACATAAAGTTACATTTGTAGGAAGATGTATATAATTACAGTACGCCGTAGGGTATGTGTCTTGTATTTAAAAGGCACAAAGTAATGTGCTGTCTAAAGCTTTATTTAAACAACTGGCCTGTGAGGCTGGATGACATTTCTCCTGATTAAGTCTCTTTACTATTGTAGTCTTGGTGCTTGGTCCCTGTAATGTGTTTTGCTTAGGTTAATCAGTCCTCTTTGATGAAGCTTAAATAAGTTATCACTTAGGTAAACCATGCAAGTTTTAGGGGACTCTTGCTGCAAGGCAACAGTGCAAACCACTGAGCCACTGTGGTTCGTATGTTTGATGGTAAAATATATTTCTCTTCTTTCTGTATTATTGTAGGGTCTTTACCTTACAATATAAAGCGCCTTGAGGCGACTGTTGTCGTGATTTGGCGCTATATAAATAAAATTGAATTGAATATGCCTGGTGCTTTCTAAGGGCATGTCAGGCCTATCAAAAGTTGGATATTTAGCAAAGTGACTTCATCTTGGCTTCATCTTTGCACTTTATCTGAACCGAGGCATCTAAATGGAGCCACTGCTGTGAAGACAATAGAAAGAATTTGACTTCTTTCTCTTTTCTTTGAATTTTGGTCTCCCTTATGCTTACACTGCCCTGTTTCTCCCTTGTTTGTCACTCCTATAAACAATTCTTAAACGCTACAGACAGAGAAGGCAACCCCATGTGCAAAGAGTGCAAGCAGCAGGAGTGGCATGGAGTGCTAAATAAGACTTCTTCACCAGGTCTCACTAATGGGAAGGCAGTCTGACTTCTACAGCGTCTCCTACCATAGTATTTCACTTCCTCTTTCTCTAATGGGCTGGTGCATGCTAGACAAATGAGCATGCCCTGACTGGCCAGGGTCCAGTTCCTCCCCTTCTACTGGAATGGCCATGCTCATTATCTCATTTAACTCCATGGTCAATGCAAACAACACCATCCATACTTTTCTTCTGAACCCTTCCGTTCTTTTTTTTTTCTCTCTAGGGATTCTGAGCCATCTGGTTCTGTCAGTAGTGGTGAAATGTAAGGGTTGGGGTGGGAGGATGAATGCTATCAAAGGGGCCTGTCCTGCAGTTGATCAAGGGAGAAATCCTGCAGGTGGCTGGCTGCTTGTCTCAGGAGTAACATGGCCAGAGGCAAGAGATCCACACAGGAGATGTGAGACAAATCATGATTTCTGGGTGGAGTCTCGCTCAATATGTGGATTTTTGAGCTCAGTTTGAGTTATTTTTATTAATGTATTGGAAGAGCAGAAGAAAGAGAGGAGGACTTTTGTTTTGGTTTTTAGATGTTGTGATATTTCCCCTGTGTAGGCTCTCACATCAATTACCTGAAGTGCCTGGCAGTCAGTGCAACAAATGGAGATCCCAGTCGCTCTTTATCATAGCTCTGACATTCAATATTAAAAATACATTCAAGCATGATTGAATGTTTGATGGTGTTATTCTATGACTGTGTCTGTGGGCTGCATATCATTTGGTGCATTTGCAGAGGCAAACATGAAATGTTATCCCTTCCAGCATTCACTACTCTTGAAGATTTTTTAGCTGCTTTTCATTCTTACTGCTGTATCTTTACAAACAAGGAGATTTGACTTGTGTGTTGAATTATTGTTGGCAGAGAAAATGTGCAAGACACGAGTCAGAGTGTGGTGTAAATCACACATCTTGTCCAGCAAACTCGCATTAATCTCATTTGTTCCCTTCCATTATCTCTGCATCTAGCTGTCTAATCATAGACTCCAGGGGCAGAACTGCATTCCTCCATATCAAACAAGATAACTGCACATTGACAGTCAGAAAATAAAGTGCTGATGGCCTCTGACAAAAAACCTGATAGGGGGCATCACTCATCCAGCACTTAATCCCAACTGTGATCTAGAGTACCAATTAACTATGCTGCAAAATGGCTTCAGCACTTTAGAAATGGCCACCACCAGTGAAATGGAGTTTTCTGAGGGTACAGGCAACAATCTCTCTGGGGGATTTAGCTCCTTTTTCAGAGTCCAGATCAAATGAAAAATGAATCATTCTGCAGAGGGAAGAATGTGACGCATGACTAAAGGGGATGAGGGAGCCGGTGGTGGGGATTTAGAGAGGGCCAGAGGGAAGTACTGTAATGGACATGGACTGTATGAAGAAGCAAATATTTTAATTAAATCATATTCTCAAAGACTGAATGACCATGTCCAATAACAAAGTAAGGGTTTTTACAAAAATTAAAGATAGATTTTAATTAAGGTAAAATTGTCTCTGTTTTAAACTACCACAAATTATAGACAGACTTTCCATACTGGAAAAGTACAGTATGCACTATTGTGCCTTTTCTTCTCTTTGTGATGCAAGAGAAAAGTGCTGACACAGAAAAGAATGAATGCCAGTGACGTATTTGCACAATCTGTCACAGCGATGAAGAATAAAGCTTATTTGGTGTTCACCTCAAAACTCACGAGTGGTTCTCTAAACATCATGTAAATCACACAACAAAATCCTGGATTTTTTCATTCATTAGAAACGGCAGCGAGTTTACCACCTGTCATATGTACAGCCTACTCTCCAGTTTTGAAGAGCTTGAAATGTATCTTATATTCTTCATCAGTGAAATAACTGCCTGATGATGCTAATTAAGAGTGAAGTCCACAGAAGTAAAAAAAAAAAAAAAAAAAAAAAAAAAAAAAAAAAAAAAAAAAAAAAAAAAAAAAAAAAAAAAAAAACCACACACGGAATTTTACCTAAGGGAAGGCATCATGACATACTGAATGAGATGTCAGTAAAGCCTTTAATGTCCATTAGTGCTGTAATATTTATAGCTATTCTACATGCCAATGTAATTTTCCAAGAGCGAAGATAAAACATCTCTAACTGATGACCATAATTAAAAAGAGAAACTGCAAACCATCATCCAGGATTTTTATTGTAAGGAGGACTTAAATGACCAATTGATCATCAAAATTAGCACAGACCAATTTTCTCCCAATTGATTTAATTGAGTAATGGTTTCAGCACTGACTCAAGAATGCTGTCTTCAGCCAGTCAAATTACAAAGCCCCACACTCATCCAGGTCGTCAAACACCTCATCTATAATAAATGAATTAATTAAATGGAGGATAAAGACGATTACTGTTATATACAGCATGTAATAATAATAGGGATGACTAACATCTTCTCGACACACACGCCTCCTCCGATGTTTCAACACCACAAGGCCTCTAATGCACTTAAATTAGACCCCAGACCATCATCTCAGCAGACTGGCCTTTTTGTAGAAGTGTGCAACCCTGATAATAAAACACTAAAGTTCCTCCAGAGACCAAAAACCCCAGGAAGGATCACCTGAATTACAGGAAGTGCTCCTGCTTAAAAATCCCCTTTAAAAATCTCCTCAGAAATTCCTCAGCGTTGATAGTTGAAACTGAAACACCAAAGTATCCATGACTGGGACAACCTCAACAGTCCATATAAACATCCTGAAACTGCAGAGGGTCACTAGAAACAAACTCAAGATTCAATTCAATTTTATTTATATAGTGCCAAATCACAACAACAGTCACCTCAAGATGCTTTATATTGTAAGGTAAAGACCCTACAAGATGCAAAACATTTTCAGAGATCACTGGAACCTCTTTTTTAAAGAACCCATAAAACCCAAGGATCACATGAGAACAATATCTTAATGAAACAGTAATTAGACCTTAGATCAGAAGACCTTTAAGAGATCTGACATAATTGTGAGCAGTGCCTAAAACCAGATTAGTAGAATTCAATTCAATTTTATTTATATAGTGCAGTTGCCTCAAGGTGCTTTATATTGTAAGGTAAAGACCCCACAATAAAAACCTCTTGTTTGAAAAGGTCTTCAGGAATCACTGAAGCACCTTTATCTCCTTTAACAAGGAGGGCCACTAAAAATACTACAAGAACTACATCATAAACTCCTGAATCATTTAGGACCTACTTAAGAATCCACAAAGATGTCAAGAACTTCAGAAATCATTCAACTTCTATCAAATACCCCTAAATCCCTGAATGAGAAAATGACCTTTCCAGCCACCAAAACCCCCACCACCTTAAGAATCACTGATCCACTGTAAGCTGTAGGGTCAGTGGAAGTAGAAGTTCACCAGCGAGTAGAGCCGCTTATCGCTCCATTATGTTCATCTAGTATTTTTTAATAGTTCATCTAAGAAGACATGGCTACATGGCTACCAGGCTCCCCCACTGTCCCGCTGTCTGGTGTTTTTTGGATCAAGTGGCAATCAAAGGCAGGTCCAAAAGGCAATTTCAAATAAAAAAAAAAATTAAATTAAAATCCTGCTAATGAGAAAATTCCAACAACAGAATCTTTGAGGCAATAAAAACTTCATCAGTTTGATCTTGTGGCAGCAGAAGAACTACTGACTTCCACTGACAAACAGTGGCCTGTTTAGGGTCCCGAGCCTCACTTTGAGAAACTAAAGTGCAGATCAGTTTCAGCTCTGCTGGTTTTCAAGATCCTGAACACTGAGCTCTGGATTAATGGAGGCTCTCTGCACCTTCTGTGTAGAGTTGGACGGGGTGTGCATGTTGGTAATTGACCTGTCAGGTTTTCCAGGCCAGCATATTAGTCTTTCTATTTAAACCTTCTCCAGCATCCGTCCACCTCTTCCCATCCTTCTGCCTCACTATCCATCCATCCATCTACACTAATGCCTCTAGCCTTATCCTACCTCTCCACCTCCCAACACACACATCATCCATCCATCCGTAACAAGCTGCGGTAAGTCTAATGCTGCAGCTTTTAGCTTCAGCCCGACCCGCTCTGTATGAAGGTAATAATTAAAAATATAGTGATGGCATCAGAAAATACAAATGAACAACTTCACTGTGTTTTGCGATTCTTCTGTAAATGGAATCAATAATTTGGTTGAGACAGTCAGGAAAATGCAACAAAACAGTTTCATATTACTGAATCAATCAAAACTGTAAATCAGTCTGCAACTGTTTTGATAATCAAGGATTTGCCTTTGTCATTTTCTTTGCCAAATGTCTGTTTTCAGCCTTTTAGATATCAAATATATGGTAACAATAAAAAAAAAAAAAGCTTCTTGTGTGTGTTCTTTATACTTGTTATCTTTCTTGTTGTTAGCTCAGCCCTCATTTCCTCAAGAGGCATTACCTTTTCCCAGGCCGCTGTTGGAAATCAGTTTTTATTAACTCGCTTAATAAAAGGTTACAGTAACTCGCTGCACTGTTCTTGGTACAAATTACACAAAATTATGGACCGGCCTGAGTTTAACTTCAAGTGATATCTACATACAGTGGGGCAAAAAAGTATTTAGTCAGCCACCAATTGTGCAAGTTCTCCCACTTAAAAAGATGACAGAGGCCTGTAATTTTCATCATAGGTATACCTCAACTATGAGAGACAAAATGAGAAAAAAAAAAAAATCCAGAAAAATCACATTGTCTGATTTTTAAAGAATTTATTTGCAAATTATGGTGGAAAATAAGTATTTGGTCAATAACAAAAGTTCATCTCAATACTTTGTTATATACCCTTTGTTGGCAATGACAGAGGTCAAACGTTTTCTGTAAGTCTTCACAAGGTTTTCACACACTGTTGCTGGTATTTTGGCCCATTC
>VUQS01030011.1:6956-17179 GCA_015108495.1 Heterochromis multidens | reverse complement strand
AAAAAGACTTGAGGCTGTAATTGGTGCCAAAGGTGCTTCAAGAAAGTATTGAGCAAAGGCTGTGAATACTTATGTACATTTATGTACAATTTGCTAGAACTTCAAGCAAACTTTTCACTTTGTCATTATGGGATATTGTATGTAGAACTTTGAGGTGAAAAATGAATTTAATCCATTTTGGAATAAGGCTGTAACATGACAAAATGTGGAACAAGTGAAGCGCTGTGAATACTTTCCGGATGCACTGTAATGACGACTTGAACTAAAAATGTCAAATTTGGATTCATCACTCCATAAGCCTTCTTGACAACCTTCCAGTGAGACCATTATGATTAGGTTCAGTGAACAGTAGATGGATCAACTGAAGGGCCAGATGCATCTCTCTGTTTCTGTGTCAGGTCTTTGCTGGATTTTGTCCTATTTCTCAGGTCATGACTTTCAGATACTGTTCATCTGCTGTAGATAGGTTTTTGTTGTTTTTTTAGGCCTGCCACTTCTTCTTTTGTCATCCACTTGTCCAGTTTCCTCACATTTTTAAAGGACACACTGCATACTATGCTGGCATATGACAGATTTTCAGCTTGTTGGTGCAAAAAAACAAAAAAAAGAAATATGCTTGTCAGACTGTGTTATCTTTGGCATTTTTTGTAGATTCAACTAAAGAAACGGGAACAAATTATGCATTTTTGTGACAGGCTGCTAGTAACAAAGTGCCTAAAGATACAATTTAAAACAGGTTCTTTGCTAAGTTCTCTGTTATGTATAGACACAACACTGGTTCATCCCTTGAGTTAGGGGCCTTTTTTTTTATGTCTGAATGATTCATGGCTCAGTGTTAAGTGTCAAACAAAAAACATTCCTCTTAAAATGGTCAGATAAAAGGACTGGACTGAAAATGAGTAAAAAAGCAGCCATTGTCAAAAGAAACACTTTGAAAGACCTTCAGAAAGCCTGGAGAACTATTGCTCAAGACCACTTTAAAAATCTACAAGAGATTCTGGCTCCTTGAAATGAGGGTTGTCTCAACGCTTTTGCACAGTACTGTATATTTATGTCTTCATGTTTTTAAAATATGAGTTATCAGAAAATATTAAAAAGTCAGCAGTTTTTAAACTTTTTATTTTGTACAACTCTATTTTTAGCTTAATTAGCTTGCTGATGAAAGTTAATTGATGGCCACTGCCAAAAATGTGATTTTTGTTGTTTTGAAATTCAGCTGGTAAATCTGCTACCATTATCATTACTGTATGTTTTGTTTATTAAACACAGTAAGCAGCACAGCATTCATCAAAATGGAGAATTTGTAGTGAATACAGTTGTGTGTTCTAAGGATGTCACCACAGCATTGCTGGGATAATATTTACCCAGGTGCTGAATGTGGATTGGGAGACGTTTATAGAGCTGAGCACTTTATGGAATCCACATCCCTCTTCAGCAAGCCCTCTTTGGGACCTGAGCAGTAATACAGAGGACTGCCTGCACAGTGTCCCAGAGAGAGAGAGAAAGGGAAAGATGGAGTGAGAAGGAAAGAGCAAGACGTGATGATGGAGAGAGCAGAAAAAAAAGTACACACCAGATATGAACAGAGACAAATAACCCTGAGTCTGACAGTCATAGTTCAATCCAAGACTCCACAATGCTGCAAATCGTGTTCTTTACCCATGCTTTTCTCAAACAATTTGTTAGGGAGATAATCACACTTTGGATCAAAAGCACTCAATGTCGCAGTGAAGTAGAACTAAAAAGCTCTGCTAAATTCCTGCCTTTGGAATTTGGATTCCTGTGTTTTGAGACATATGCTTTATATATGAGCCTGGACGTGGCCAATGCACTGCTTTATTTTCTTAACCAGACACCCACTGGCAAGTACCATAACTGTGGTCAAAAACAAGGAGAGGCTTTAGCAGTGTACAGAGCCCACCCTACCAACCGACATCCATACATGGTGCCTCGCCCCATGTGTTCAGTTTGCTCGTATGTGTCTGTAAAAGTGAGAGGGGCTGAGACATTCAGGAAGGAGAATAGCAGAATTTGGGCCCTACCAGAGGGCCACCTCGGCGGCTAGGGTTACCTCCACTCATTCTTCCCTCCCTTTTTTCCACATGAACAGGAAAACCCTGCCTCTCCCTCCCTCTGAGAAGTGGTGTATAACTCAATGTATCTATGAGAAAGAGATGGGCCAGCCTGGATCAGCTCAGCCTTGGAAAAACCACATGCTAGAGCGTACTCAGCCTTCAACATGCTCCCTGCTGAGAAACGCATATTGGGGAAGTCGTTGGTCCCCCTCATAAAATCAGCACCACACTTTAATCTACACCATGCCTTTCCTTGGTTATCTGTATTTCTCCAATTCTTACTGTTATTTTTCATAGATATCCCAAAGTTTAGCATGCGTTCCTTCCTTCTTTTTGAAACGTGCAAACATGTCAGGGGTAATTCATGTTGATAGCAGCCCTTTCTCCAAATATTTCCACTGTAACTTTAACCCAGAAATCAGAGGTAAATCCTTTTTAATCGAGCTGTTTGCTGAGGTGGCTACTTAGCCCTGCTTTCCTTGGCTAGTTGGCAGTGACCTGTTTAAATATACGCCCATTTTCTGTTTAGAGTGGAGTTTTGGATTTAACCCCTCAGCCCGCCAGTCATCGCACCTGATGGGAACAAAAAGACTGAATCTGCTTAAGCTGTCAGAGTTGCTGTTGGCTGCAAGTGCAGCATGTGTGGGAGATGTGGATGTGGATTTAAGGACATTGTCCATATAACATGCAAGTCATTTGGTTGCACAGTAATCAAGTAGTTGCACTGTGTGTGAATTTTTACAGTGTGCTTATTGTTGCTGTTGTAGCTGAGAGAAGTGTGGACTTGTAGCCTTAGCACAAAGTGTGTTTTCCAAGTCTTTATACCAAACTCGCAAAGAGGTAGTTTGTTAATATGGCAATCCTTCTGAGAATGTGTGCATTCTGTAACCTGCCACCTGTTTAAGGTCTGCTTAAGTTTAGACAACTAAAATTGCATCAGGGTCAAGATTAAGGGTGTTTAAAGTTGGACTTCACGGTGAAAAGAAAATCGTGATTTTTTTTTTTTTTTTTACAATTGTAATCATTATTTGAATGGACTCAAGAGGTCACTTGTCAGTTAAATGTAAGCATACAGTGTGCATACCTCACACATACCTCCTTTTTGTCTCTTCACACATGATACCAATTACAGAATTATATACCCAGAAACAGACTTACTTGCCCCTGTGACTGATGACTTTGAGATTTCTGGGAGTCAGAACTGTGACCATGCACACACAAACACACACACACACACACACACATACAAGGACAGTAATCCCAGTAATTAGGGCTTATACAGTGTACATGAACTTAAATACTGTTTCACATAAATCACGGCCTATCCATCTATTCCTTTAACTACACACAGCCAGAATCTGTCAATGACATACAAACACATACACACACACACAAACACACTGGAGCCTGTTCTTATCTGCAGCCTGTCCCAGTCCACAGATGTTCCCTCTCAGGGTGATCTCCAGGATTTGGGTTGTGTTTTGAAGCGCTGGGCCAATGATGCACTGCAAAGCCCTGGAGATTTTTAGTGGCGGGCCCTAAAAGAGAATTTGCCCTACCTGCTGAACTCCCCAGAGAACCTGAGCTGGTGCTAATCATTGCATGTGATCCAAAAGCGGTGCAAATAAATGTGTGTGGATTTGTGTGTATATGAGTGCAAACATACATGAATTTTCAGCCTTGTGATATGGGTAGCACATGTGTAGCACAGCAGTCATGTGAGCGTTCATGAAGTCTGTAGACTTACAACATATTGGCAACTTTCCTCTAATACATGTGTTTTTGATTTTCTAATAGGAGAGACTCCACTTTTACCTTAGTTCCATCTTTCCCCCCTAATAGCTGATAAATTTTGTAGATTCTGCCTTTCAAATGTAAGCACCAATATGGAATGTTCCCAATCAAAACCTGAAAACTCATTCATACACAAATCTGATCCCATATGTTTGTTTTGGTCTGCGGAACACTTTGAACTTTTATTTTATATTTTATTCCTCACCAGTGGGCATGACAAAGGGCGAGCTTTGCCTTTATTGTAAATGGGAGTAGTAACAGGCAGTTTCAGTGGTATTCCTTATGCTTGCCTTGAGGGTCATGAATGAAAACATTTAGCCAGACAAAATTTGCACCATATTACCATTTTGTTCTTTGTGACATCATGTCTACACAGTCAAATGGTTCAGTTTGGATAGATCCCATGCATAAAAAAAATAGAATGATAAGAAAAAACAAAACAAAACCATAAAACAACTCCAGACTCACCACACAGTCACTAAAATTAGGTCCTAAAGGAAAATCTGTGAACGATTTTACAATTTATTGGAGCACAGATTCTTATCAATTTGTGCTTACTATTAAGTCATTCATAGTAACTGCACAACGGGCAGTACAGCACAATCTGACCTACTTTGTCAACAGCAACAAGAGTCTACAGCTGTCCAAGCAGCTGTATGAGGCAGTACTTAGATCCAGAATGAAGGTTTATCAGAACTGGTGTATGGCATGTTGTCAAAATCAGAAGAAGTTGTTTTGATTGGCTCCACCAGAAGTGAAAAGTGGTCTCTCATCAGATTTCTCATCAGCATTTCAGATATGCACTGCAGCCCTGAACTTTCCTAAACATTCCCCGACAGGGGTGCATGTGAGAATGGTGACTGGACACTAAACAGTCTTTAACTTGCCAGCTTGTGATGTGTGCTAATGTTAGACTAGTGCAGGTGAATTCACAGTGATGAGAGGTCGTCCCGTCTCCTTCACACTCTACAATAAGCTGAGTATTCTCAGTGGTGAGAATAAACTCCCTATCTCTTGCTGTGTGCTACATGTGAGGAAGGAATTATGAAAACTGTCCAGACCTGATTATTAGACATTATGGAGACTAAAGACAGAAGAAAAAAACAATTACATATGGATGATAAAGACACACATTTGTGAAGTAGACTTAAATGTTAAATTATTTTAAAAATGGTCAGAAACAGCACCTCCCCCCCAAATCTAACTTCATAAAGGTGATCAGACATGCCAGTATTTAGCAAGCATAACTGCCTCAACTGGCTCCACAATGAAAGGAGCCAGTTGAGGAGGTCTGGGCATCTGACCGGGATGCCTCCTAGGCAAAGTGTTAAAGGCATGTCCTCACAGGAGGAGGCATATCTAGAACATGCTGCAGAGAATACATCTCTTGGCTGGCTTGGGTGGTGTCCCTTTGAAGAGCTCGAGGTGGCCAGGGAGAGCGAGGTCTGCGCATCTCTGCTTAGACTGATTAGCAGCAAAAAATGGATGGATGGATGGAATATTTAGCATTCTTGCCATTTTAGTTTAGTGCAAATTAGCTAATTAGCACCATAGACTCTACCAACATTTAAGCCACTCATTGGCTTTTTGACTCTGCAGTGTAAAAACCCCAATGTTAGCATTTTGGCTACTACCACTAGTCAATTAGTGCTAAATAGCAGATGAATAAAATGCTAGAGTTTCACACACCAGAACTGAGGCATACATTTCTTGGATAAGCCATATTATTTGTCAAATAATTCCATTAATAATGCTCTAATAATGTTTTTTTGTGTAACAGACTGTAAACATGTTAATTTTCATGGCTAAAGTTGGGGCCTTTATCAAGGGAGTCTATGGAGATTGTTTTGCAGCTTTTGGCACTTCTGCAGTGGCTTCATGTTTCAGCTGTGGAAGTTAGCACTAAACACAAAATACAACTCCAGTTAATAAAAATGTAATGCATGTAATTACTTATCCAGTTATTGGATCATAAATCAAAGTACTAATTGAACTGTTGTACTAATTGAACTGAAGTGGTGCTGGCTCTAGATGACAAATGATTTTGTATTGGCAAAATTATCAGAAGTCATTCTAATTGGAATATCTTCACCAAAATTCATGGTCTAGTCATTATTAATAGCAAACCTTAATAAGTTACAACTTTAACTTACTGGTGATGCTTTTGGTGCTAAATAAAAAGGACATCACTAAAGACACTGATATCATTCTCTGTGCACTATAAACAAACAGAGATTGTGCAGTATAAATGAGAGACAATCCATCCTATAGTTTTAAGTTTGGCCCAGAGTGGTGGTGAGACCAAAACACCACCATTGCTCCATTGCATTTCTAGAATCACATTACTAGTGTGGCTAAAGGTAAACAAACAGTGGGGAGTCAGGGGCAACAATGAGACTATAATTACTCAAACTCTCTCTCTCTCAGTACTATCGAGTGTGTTTTGGTTATACCCTTTCCCTAATATCCCGTTATTACCCTGTAGAACAATGGAATAAAAATGAGACATGTTTTGTGTCATTGTAAACCCTGTTTATGGCAAAATAATTTCTGCTGTATCGTTTGATTTTAATCAGATGCAAGCAGGATATGGTTGTATTCAGTCCCACTTTGGGGTTGCAGTCTGTGGTCAGTCTGGCTTCCTTCCCTTGTGAATTGAATTGTAAATACAGAGGACATTAATGATTTGATTACTCCCACCACTACCATGGAAAGGCAAAAAAAATAGGTTGCTGTTGTCCAATTCTGCAGAGCCAAACTGGCAGTGCAGGCCTTTTCCAGACTACGATTATATCCTGCAAACTCCTTAAAAAGAGAAAGAATATCAGGGACGATCACAGTAATCAAATGCCAAAAATATGCAGAAGTTTTCTTACAGGTGAAAGGCATAGAATGTATTTAGGTTTTTATAAGGACTTGAGGTGAAACTACCACAAATGGGACAACCGGGAGCTTTCTGTTGCCCTGGGACTCTTGGTTTCGCAACTTTGTTATGTAAGTCTTTCTGATTCAGCAGTGCTCACTGCTGTTGAAGAATGTACACAACTCAGAGAGCTGGATCTGTACCGATGTTTCAATGTGTTTCCATTTTGATCCTCAGAACCCACACTGGAAACAGACAGCTCCAGCCAAGACCATTTTTGTAACAAGGGCATATGACTGAATGTTACAGCTTACAAACATGCTTTCCTTTTTGCGACATACAGCATGGAAAAGGAAAGACCAGAACACTTTAGGACTTACTACTGTCTTTAAATAGATCAACTCATTGAAGGGTCAGACTTTTCACTGTTCTAAAAAAAACCCCTCAACATTAATGGCCACTGGAAAGTTTTGGTGATTTTGTTTCTCTCTATGATGTGCAAATCTCTCCTGGGGTTCATCCATATTGGCATAAAACATGAATGAGGGCCATTTGGCTTTGAATCTGATACAAACATCTCAGTGGACTGTTTCTAAAATAATCAGTTGTCTTTAAAGGTTAAATACTTATTGATTTCCATATCACACACATGATTAGGATCTTGACAAGTTGGATAATTAAGCAAGTAAGCAGTAAAAGTAAAGTAGTGTACAACCTAACTAAATGAAACCCGTGTTTCATTCATCCATGGAGTATATACACTGCTCAAAAAAATTAAAGGAACACTTTGAAAACAAATCAGTAAGTTAAAAAAAATGATGCGGCAGGCGAGTCTATTTTGCCAGAATTTCCTTGCAGCAACTCAAAATGGTACTCAGTAGTCTGTATGGCCTCCATGTGCTTGTATGCATGGCTGACAGTGTCAGGGCATGCTTCTAAGGAGACGACGGATGGTGTCTTGGGGGATCTCCTCCCAGATCTGGACCAGGGCATCAGTGAGCTCCTGAACAGTCTGAGGTGCAAATTGGCAGCGTTGGATGGACCAAAACATAATGTGCAAGAGGCGTTCTATTGGATTTACGTCAAGTGAGCGTGGGGGCCAGTCAATGGTATCAATTCCTTCATCCTCCAGGAACTGCCTGCATACTCTCGCCACATGAAGACAGGCATTGTTGTGCACCAAGGGGAACCCAGGACCTACTGCACCAGTGTAGGGTCTGACAACTCACCGGTTGTATCCCTATGGCTGTCTGGTCCCTTGCTGCCCTGCCTTTGTAGTTTGTCTTGTTTTCCCCAGTCAGTTATGTCTCCATGTTGGTTTCCCTTTTTGTCTATGTCAAGTTCGTGTGTCTTTGTCTCTGCCTGTATTTCCTGTTTTATTGTGATAGTCTCTTGTCCCGTGTGCATCATGTTCAGTTTTGCTTCCCCTTGTGTCATTAAGTGTATTCAGTTCAGCTGTGTTCCCATGTCTCCACTTCCCCTAATCACCCTCCTGTATGTGTAAATATTGTCTCCCTTTGTCCTTTGTCAGAACATCTGCTCACCTCTCTGCATTTCCCAGTGCCCTAACTTTACTTTGGTTTTGGTTTTCAGTGAGTTACAGATTGTTTCCTCTGGTTCATTACTTTAACCTGTATGCAATTGTTATCAGCCATAATAAACGGCTTGTCCTAAGTTCACCACAGCCTGCCATCCGGGTCTGCATTTGGGTCCTCTCACTCCACACAACACTGATTCTGCACGTCTTGCAGATTCATGACAACTAGAGGATGTCGGCCTCTCAGGCCACCCTCATGAAGTCTGTTTCTAATTGTTTGTTCAGAGATGTTCATACCAGTAGCCTGCTGGAGGTCATTTTGTAGAGCTCTGGCAGTGTTCATCCTGTTCCTCCTTGCTCCTGCTGATGGGTTAAGGACAGAGCCCTGTCCAGCTCTCCTAGAGTAACTGCCTGTCTCCTGTCCAGCCTCACCTGTGCCCTATAACACTGCAAAAACTGCTCATGGAAAGGCTTAAGGACTATGACAAAGCATCAGTTTACACTCCTCAGATCCCAATCTGATCCAGCATCTGCGGGAGCAAGTCTGATCCACAGAGATCCCACTGCTACCATCAGGACAAAAAAAGACACCAACAGTGACCTGTTTTGTTGGCGTGAGGTGGACCCACACAATATTAGGCAGGTGGTTTTAGTGTTGTGGCTGACCGGTGTGAAAGTTCTATTCTACCAAAATGCCTTTGTTTCTGTGGTTCTGAAATTTTCCACTGAGTTGACATAGTGTAACTATCTCTTCAGGCCATGGTGTGTGCGCGCGTCTGTGTGCTTTTAAAGGATAAGGATGGGATTCATTGAGGTTTGAAATGGGAAACAGACTAGCGGAGACTCTTCCAGGGGTGATTATATCTGTGGGATAGTAGGGTCCATCCAAAATGTGTGTGGCGTCTTTGTCTTTGTCTGGTTTCCTAATGCCATTCAGGGGCGCAGATGAGTTTGAGGACCTGAGGACTCTTATGACAAATCTATGAAAACAGCAGTTTTCCTGGTATGGAAGGATTTGGTAAACTTCTGTCAATGAGATCCATTCTTTACACAAACGATATTATTTGTACCTTACTATGCTTGGAGAACAGATGAAATACCCCAAAGAAGCACTCCAATACAAATCATTACTTTAGGAGGCCATTTTAGCGGAATATGAAACCAGAGATGATATAACAATAATATGACTAAGTACTGTGGGTGTCTATTATTGTGACGCACACTAATAATAACTTCCTGTCTGTCCGGAATGCTGGTGGTCCTTCTATGGATGCTGGAGCCTCCTTTTTGCTTGAAGTTCTGTGGAATTTTTTGTTTTGTTTTCTTGCAGATCAGAAACAGGCCCTGTAACAGTTCACCCTGGCCCCTGTTAGGAACAAATTTAAAGACTACTTCACTTTGATTGCTTCAATATGAGAGTTTGTACCTAATTTCTGTTACCTGTTTATCAGTGGTGCATTAAGACCTCAGAAACGAAAACATAAACCATTTGTTCAGGAAGAGTTGTGTGTTCGCAGTTACTTTTTTTTTAAGTTACAAAAACAATTAGAGCAAGCTTTCCATTGCCTAATTGACAAAACTTGATCACAAGTGATTAGAAATTGAAAAACTACAAATAATTTAATGTTGCTTTGTGTGTGCAAATGACAGCTGGCCTTTTACAAACAGTTTATTTAAAATGATATGCATACTGACTTTGTCCAACACAACGTGGGAGCAGGAATGGCCAACACGTGAGTAAGGTTTTGTTTGAGTGTGTTAAATTTTGTATCACTTGATTCCCCACAGGACACAAACGTCCTTTTTTTCAGGGAGATATTGTGTTTAATAAATAAACCCATTCGTGTTTTGTGCACCATTTTACTACACTCCCAGTTGTGCAGAACGCTCATGCCCTCGCAGATGCCTCCAGCCACACATTGCCAGTTTTTTTTTTTTTTTTTGGATCAACCAC
>VUQS01030009.1:7996-24183 GCA_015108495.1 Heterochromis multidens | reverse complement strand
ACTTACAGAAAACGTTTGACCTCTGTCATTGCCAACAAAGGGTATATAACAAAGTATTGAGATGAACTTGTTTGTAGGTGACCAAATACTTATTTTCCACCATAATTTGCAAATAAATTCTTTAAAAATCAGACAATGTGATTTTCTGGATTTTTTTTCTCATTTTGTCTCTCATAGTTGAGGTATACCTATGATGAAAATTACAGGCCTCTCTCCTCTTTTTAAGTGGGAGAACTTGCACAATTGGTGGCTGACTAAATACTTTTTTGCCCCACTGTACTTAGAGAGTGATGTCTGACAAATGAACATAAGATGTGCACTTGTGCTACTGTAGGGTTATTCAGATAACTGTAAGTGCATTTTTTTGCCTCAGTTTCTCATTCATGGATGCCTTCACCAACCTACATTGTGTTATGTAATGTGACATTTTAACTTTTATACACTGCACAGCAAATGTGTGGTCATACTAGAAGTGTACCAAAGTAAAGTGATAGTTCTTTAAATATGATTGGATTTTATTTTGAAATATTAACTGGAGGGTGGGAAATGGATGCATTCTGAATTCTGAGTCTCAGTGTCAGGTTCAGAAACACTGTACTGCATTTAGATTCCTCAAAAAGATTGCCACCAACAGCCAGTTTCCTGTAATAAAATGCAACATTCAGGCTGCTGTCGAGAAGGCACTTTATTCTGTGTTGTTATTTATTCGTGGCTTATTTTTACAGGGACAAGTATGTTACATGAACCATGCCACACACCACAGAATTTATCTAAGCTAATTTGCGATGCCCATTCCTAGTTAGGCTTTTAAAACACAAACAGAGAAATAACATAGTTGAATACATCATAGCTTTAAATAGTTTCTAAATGTTAGCAGTTTAAATGTATTTAACGCTTTTCAGATCTAGATTCCCTCTGCAATGTTTGGCCTTAATGCCTTGTTTTTGATCCACTGCAGGTGGACGTGATCACATCCTGATTGCCTAACTCTGTCACTGTACACTAAAACTGAATCCTGCTGAATAAAAACCCCAGTTTTAAATATCAGGATCTTTGAGGAAAATGTGATAAAATAAAATAAAAATAAAACTCAGTGTTAGATCCCTAAATAAAAAATACAGTGTGTAAAATTATGCAATCAAATGCAACTAATAACTTACCTCAGAGAAGTCCTATATCTGTGAAACTTATAATACTCGGGTCTTGTTAACACTGTGTTAGAGAGGGATAAATTCACATCCATGCGAATTCTGGAGGGCAGGTGATGATGGTAAAATGGCAGGTTACATTTCAAAGTTAAGATCAGCCTATAATCCTAATACATAAGCCTATAATATCTGATCTCAATACCAGGATGGTTCAACTGATAACACCTATGCAATTGGCAAATCTTATTAAGGGTGCGCAATTTAAGTTGGTTTAGCCTGACTACCTTTGCACAACTTCAGAGCTCCTCCTTATGCTGTTTCTGACTTCATCAATGCTATATCTGTTGATGCCTGCCCTGTTTATGTAGGCTGGGGTCTAAGGCCTCATGCTTTCCATGTATGCACAAAGGAATTCCTGCACATGGAAATACATTTGTTTGGTTAAAGTTTTCCTGACTTAAATGTAATTGTTTGCATGTTTGTGCAAACTGTGCTGTGCCTAATAAAAAAATAATTGTAAAGGTTATTTCATAGTTCTACCAGGACTTAAAGCATATATGCGCTTCAACTTTAACAATCTCTTTATATATTTATACATGGTTTTAGTACCTTCCTTACAGTCTTAAAATATTTCCTCTGTTGTTTGAGTATATATCTTGCACTATGATAAAATTTGCAGTGCTCTGAACTGTCTTTGCATAATCCACCCATAAATCTAAGCTAGATGATGCAAATGATCCTCAAGCACTGGCAAGAAGCTTCATTTTGGGTAGTTTCTAATATTAATATTATTATATGACAAGTGTTTGGAAAATCACGTGAAGCACAACACTAAAACAAAGTTTATTATTTTATTCACTACTTTTTAAGATGCAATAGTCAGTAAATATTTTGACTTGTCATAGTCAATATGCCACTAAAGATATTAACAATGGCTATATAATCCTCAAAGATCTAAACCATGATGGGGTGACAGTGAATTCCTTCATCATTATTTTTCATTATTTACACCTGAACTTTGGGATACTCACCATAATATACTGACATGACCTGAAAAAGGCCTCAATGTGCAGGTTTATTGATTTAGAAAGCTACAGGACCCTGTGCTGGCCTAAGCAGCCCTCTAGGTGGCTCACTTCAACATTGCAGACATATAGGCTAAGAAGTTTGTACAAAGATTCAATAATAGGAATTTTTTATAAAAGATTAGTAAGAACAATAACAATGTTAAAATAACATAGAAAACCCCTTCCTCTTTAACTCTTTAATGAAAAAAATCTTTCTATTTTTTATACATTTTGGGCAATAATAACAATAACATTTAATTTTTTATTCAAGCAACCCCATAGTTTTAAAAAAAAAATAGAGGTCTCTACCAAATGGTCACGATTAATGCTAAAACTCTGAATAGATAACCAGATTAGTAACATTCAAATAAAATTCTTGGACAGTTTTAAAACTTCTCAGCAAAACCAATAAACCTTCTTCAAATATGTGTTAGTTCAACAGAACAGCAGGTTTTTGGGCATCAAATCCCCTTTACTTCAGGCAGTGTCCTGCAAAGCATTGTTGGTGTGCATCCAAGCACAGGAACATAGTGCACTTCTGGGATTTCCACCTCAACCCAACCTTTGGACAGAGGTCGCACCTTTCCAGCCTGTCACAGTGAAGCGGCAAATATCCATACTTGTCCTAACACACATCTGGTTGTGGCTGAGGGTCTTGGGATGTAACCTTCCTTCTGAAACAACATGTGGTGGAGAGGAGGATGACGTTCGCCTAGCTTTAGATGCTGGCATGTTGACTTGCTTCAAATTGTGAGCGACTGTCAAGCAAAACCTTTTAAGAGAGATTGGGGTCTCATTCAATAGGACACAGACTTCCTTGTAGATGAGCCAGCAGTCTGAGATGCAGGTCAAGGATGTATCCAGACAATGGAGAGTGCCATCGTCTCAACCTTGCTGAGGCCGTGTGCTTGTGTACCAGCAGAAAGATCAGTGCCTCCTGAATGCTGATTCTAGGCTGAGTAGGCTGAATGAATGATGGGCACAGTGCACCTGTCTTTTTATGGGCCTCTTTGCTCCATAATTATACATACATAATTTGTTTATGTTCAGTAAAGCCTGTTGCACTGTGCTGAAAAAATATACCTGCCTTTGAAATTTTCACCAAACAAGCTGTGTTTTTGGAGATTAACAGACTAAAACCAAGTTGTAGAGATGCCTGACAACTTTTTACTTTTACTGCCTACATTTTAACATGGGTGTGTCTACTTTCTATTCCTTAGATTTTCAAAACAGGCTCGTTACTTTAGATTTACGGCATTTGAGGTGAGGTATTTCATGTCACTGCTCACCTTCCCTATATCAAACTGATTTGAACCTAAATGGAGGGAACAATAACAGATAAAAGACAATCCTATTGGTGTATCCATCACCAGTGCTTATCACACACAACAACGTGAAATAGGCAAAAATATATAGTTTATGCACCATTTATAGCGTAGTGATGAGATGGGAGAGACAGGCTGATTCAGACAAAGCTTTTGTTGGGCTGAGGCTCGTGGGGTGGGGGCTGTTCGCAACTTTTAGTTGTGTCCTAGTACAGGTGTCCTCCTGAACTCTTGCATGAAAATACTGGGCAGTTTAGTGCAGTTTAACACTGGTTAGTTTGCAGCACTGTGATGAAGTTTACAGTGATGCACTATGTTGGACTGGTAGAGAGCAGCCGTAGTGTTCACGGTCAATGACCCACTACATAAAGGTTAGCAGGCATCAATATATATTTAAGCAGATGATGCTGATTAGATTCACTCTGTCTATTAAGTTGATTAGATTCACACTGTCCCTCCTGGTCACTCCCAATGAAAATCTTAGCATCTTTACCTCTGCTACATCCAGCTCGGCCTGCAATAGTATACTTTTAATGTTTGAAACAATCACAGGTTTTGTTTTACATAGTGTATAATATTCTATTACAGTCCAAAGAATAACTAATAAATGTGAGTGACAAATAATCAATAATTTTTTTTTCTCACCATTGCAAAAACACTGGCTCTCAGTACCTAAAATATCGGAGAAACACAGGTTTGTTTGACATGTATACTGTATACCTCTGTTCAGCTTGAACGGTTGGATCAAGTATACACTCCAGACGCCAGGGGGCGTCATTAGCCGATGATGACTACGGGGCGTATTAGTGCTTTTGCTCTGTAGAGGAAGACACGCTCACGTCTGTCCACGTTCTGCGGCTTTTTTGGTTCAGTCTCTCGGTCGGTGGAAGAGCGAGACCTCTTACAGGAGGTGGAGTTCACTGTGCTTAAGCTACGTGGGACCAGACATCTCATGCAATGACAGAGAGCTGAAAGGACAGACCTGCTGGCTCCGATACATGACAGGTAACTTTATGTTGTGGTGTCCCTGTAGTAACATCCAGCGTAGATAAAAACTACAATCCCTCTTCGGTGGCGCTCTTTCTTGTGGTTAGCCAAACGTCAGCAGTCGCTAATGTGCGCTTGTAGAAAATGCAGCAAGTCGACAGTGAAATAAACAAATCCCCTCCCAAAAGAAGAAGCGTCAGTATGAGGCGGGCTGGACTGTTATTTTTCCACTGGAGGTTGTCACACTCAGTTTTCGAGTTAGCGGAGATGTCACGCTAGCTAGCTAGCTAGCTCGCCAAGCCCTTTTTAGACATCAAACCACGAGACGCACGAAGCTTCTGTCACTTTCTTAGAATCTTTTCCTTCACTTCCTGAAGTGATATTTGGGGAATTATAAGGAGGGAAAACACAAAACGTCAAATGAAATCAGCAGAGTAATGACTTAAAGCCTGCCTTAGCTACAGGTATTAGTAAGCTAACGACTGTGTGCGATGGCTCATTCAGGAAGAAGAGTCACACATGAGAAGTGATCTTTATGTAACCGTGTTTCTTGGTGTGCTCTAAGCCGGTTAACGTAGTTCCCTCTCCCTGGGAAAGCTGTCATATGTTGTAACATAAACTACCGCGCTCTGAATGTGTTTGATGGGCTGTTGTCCTGTTTTTCCAGCATACACCAGTCATGGAGCTCCACAGATCATTGAGCTTGTGGATATTTTGTTTGTGTCTTGTTGGAGAAAGTTGGACTGAAAAGCCAAGTTCACCTACACAGGTGGACAGTCAGCTTGCTGAAAATGGGCTGTCAGGTGAGTGATCAATCATGACAATAATTTGTTGCAGCAAAGCGTGAAAGTTGAATGTTATCCCTCCTGACACACACTACGCTGGCTGTTGGAGTGCTGCAGTCTGTGCCACAACATTGTGATTGTGTGCAGGCACTAAATGTAGCCGTGCTGAGAATAGTCTGGCTGGCCTTTGCCGTTAAGCCCTGTCTTCCAACTTGGATCGAGTCACCAAGTTAAAACATTAGGCAGTTCATCTACTGTTTAGTTGGGTGAATGAGGGGAATTTTATTTCCTGTAATTAATATATCAGAATAATTAGTTTCCAGCAATTTGCAGCACAGTATTTGTAATATACCAAAACACAAGCATATGAGCCAGCTATAACTTAAAGTTTTTAAAAGTGCACTAGTATAATGGTTTGCATAAGATTGCAAATGGACTTTTATTTTATTTACCTTGTAAGCATTTTCTATACTTGTTGCAACAACTGAAGAGCAACCCAGTACTACTGACTTAATCATTTGTGCTCTCTTGTTGCTCAACAGTGCGGTTAAATGAGAAACTGTCCAAATCGTTCACACACGTTAGTAGAGGTGATGCGCTTCAAATGCATTTGACTTCTTGAAGTTACAGCAGGCCACAGAATTTATTCTTGATGTGACTGATTTTTAAAGCTTGACAGGCATTCTAATTATGATGGGAGGTAGTCGATACTGCATTTATGAGGTGGCAAAGTTATGGGTGTATTCTTCATGTACATGCAAGCTCACAGAATGATTTGTGTAACCTGAGCTCTTTTAAAAAAAAAAAAGGCAGGCTCACTGTTATGTAAATTTCTTATCTTGTGTCTCCGGAGGTTTGCAAGCCAAATGAGAGAAAGAGAGAGAGGGCCGGGTTTTGGTGCCTGAGAGTGTTGCAGTTGGTAGACTTTTTACTGGGTAACTGTCATTCTTTGTTTAACGCAAAGTGTGTTAACGTTGAAGTAAGTAACCACTTTTGTGGTATGTGGTTTCACAGGTTTGCTAAAGCTGGAAAAAATGCATGCTAAAAAATTAACTTACAACTACACGGAAGTTCACCTGCCAACCTTCTTGTTTCTGGCTTTAGTGGTTTCATGTAGACTGTAAGGAAAAGTTTGCCAGTTATTAAAAAAATGTATTACAGGCTTACAGTCAAGAATTCATGGACACAGAAAATGTTTTAGAGATTAATCTCCAACATTTTTTTACTCTCTGTTCTCTCTCCCTAACTGCTAAGCCTGCATGTCAAAACATCCAATTCTGGGAATTAAGAAAGCATGGATTGGTATGATGTCTTGATCAGTAGGAGGGGGCATTACGCTGTAACCTCTAGCACAGTGCAAGCCAAATGCCTGCAATCTGTTATACATGAAAAAACAATGTGGGTGACACTGATTAATGATGATGCAGCATGAACTCATTTATGAAAAGGGAAGTGATGTTACGTTCGCACACTGCTACACTGTATTTTGGCAAGGATGATGCATACAACAAGATGAGGAATCCTTGTCTAAGAATCAACACTGCCCAGTTTGAAACCAAAAGATATTGTTAAACTGTAAAAAAAAAAAAAAAAAATCGTGGTTTTTGTCAGTAATCTGTAGTGTGATTAAAAAGTTCAATAAAACTTTTTCTGCAGGAGTATGATGTTGTTCCTGAAAAAAATCCAGGTTCAGACCTGGAAAGGAAGTGTTAGCCACTGTTTCTTGTTGGCAAGCAGGCAAGGCGTACTTCCCTTTTAACCTATTTCTTCATCATCCCCTTTTGTGTTTGAAACTCAGTGAAATGTGTAACAGAGCTTGCTGCACATAGAAGATACAAGATAGATTTGAAACGAATAGAATAAGAAGCTTTCAGGAGTACTGTTCTTGTAAATTTACCTGAACCATGCTGCTTTCAATCCAGACACAAACACACACACACTTAAAACTGCTTTTAGTGCACAACACACCAAAAATGTTTTCCTCTTAATGGAAGTGGCATCATTATCTCATATCTGTAACAGAGGATCTGTAATCCTTCAGGAAGCAGAGGAACAGCGGGAGCACAGTGGACACACAGGGACATCATCACAGATGTACATTTTGATTTCTGTATAATTGGAGTCCTACATACAGACATTTTTACACAATACAGAAGCCTTTAGACAAGCAAACCTGAGTTTCTTGACATTAAACAGAATTGTGACAGTGACATCTAAATTAGCTATACATGTTGAAAGCTCATACTTATTAAAGATTGATTCACATGGTCTGTTTTTGGTCTACACATAGGTATAGCAGCTACAGTCAAGAGTACCTGGCTTTGTAACAGTCCGCATTGAATGAAAGGCCTTGTATAAACAAGTCTTCCTATGCAGCCAAGGAATGTTGCAGTTCAGTTTTCTTTGCAAGAGAGTGCTGTGGTGAAGCCAGTTCAGCAGGGGACCTTGAGAAGATTTTCTGTCTTTTATGCAGGAACAGCATAAAAGATTAAAAGCTGTTAGCTTTTATTGCATCACAGTGTTCAGGTTTGGTTGTTTGGAGACTCAGGATTACAAAGGAAGTGCAAATCCAAAACAAGAAAAAGTGTTAGACATTACAGGTTTTGGTGCTTTCTAGAATAATAATAATAATAATAATAATAATAATAAAAAAACAACATCAAACATAATGTTATGTGTTTTGTTTAGCTGTGCAGAATTACACCTATTCTTTAGCCAGTCATGTTTTTGTCTATTGTAAAAAGTAAATTATTAATTATAAAACAAAGTAAAAATCTGAATATAACTTGAAGAATCTGTGGACCCATTCATAGCCTCTTAACAACTTGTGGATATGACTCTGTTTCTCCACCAGATTTTTGTCGCATTGATGAGCAACTATGCAAGGATGAGAACGCCTTTCTCAGCTTTGAAGCTATCCGTAATATCCATAAGCAGATGGATGACGATGCAAACGGCAATGTAGACGTCGTAGAGACAGATGGCGTAAGTACCAACCTGAAAAGCCATGTAGCTAAGTTATACAAGACTGAAGTGTTGCTAAACTCCAATATCAGTTCAGCCCTCTGTATCGGAGAAATGAAGAAATATTGATACATAAAGGTTATCTTGCATGTTGTATCTCACTGACTCAGTTTCTAACTTGCTCTAAGAATAAGACCTTCCTCTTTGGTGTATTTTTTTCTCTTCACAATCCAAAAGAGAGCTCTCTCTCCTGGAGCCTGTTAGTGAGGGGTGAGGGGCAGGTGTACTAACAGCTGAGACCCTGCTCTTAGTGACTGAGTGTTCAAAGGTTTGGACACACTTCACTAGAGTTGAAGTTGACAATGCACCCTTATGTGCAAAAAAAACAAAACATTTCCGTAAAGCATCTTAGAACAGTGTATCATATACAAACAAAGAAATGCAGCTTTTGACTGCCAGAGCTTGTAGTTCATCTCTTATTACCCTTTTCACTGGCTATAGCCCTCACTTAGACTTAATGAAATTATAAAAGCATGGGTTAATTTTTTTTTTTTTTTTTAAATAGCAGTTGGTGCTTTCATACATTCACTCTGGAAGGGTGAGTCAGAAGGGTCAGAGCAACATCTGAACTGTCTTGGCATGCTAAGAGCAGAGGTGGATAGGGATTTGAGGACTCACAGCAAATTCTTACCTTTGTTTATTTTCACCTAAATCTTGATATTTGTAATGATAGACATACTCAAAACTTTATTGACAAGCAGTATTGATAAGAGTATCTTAACGGTACCCATCCATAGTCTTGATTCAGTCTAAAGAGGTTTACATACACTCACCGGCCACTTTATTTGGTACACTTTAGTAGTACCCAGTTGGACCACCTTTTGACCTCAGAACTGCTGTACTTTTTTGCAGCATAGATTCAGCAAGGTGCTGGAAATATCCTTTTTTTGAGATTGTGGTCCATATTGACATGACAGCATCATTCAGTTGCTGCAAATTTGTCGGCTGCACATCCACAATATGAATCTCCTGTTATATCACATCCCAGAGAATCTCTATTGGCTTGAGATCTGGTGACTGTGGAGGCCATTTGAGTACAGAGAACTCACTATCATGTTCAAGACACCAGTTTGAAAGGATTTGAGCTTTTGGACGTGGAAGCAGCCATCAGAACAAGGTGGGCACACTGTGGTCATAAAGGGACTGACATGATCAGCAACAATACTCAGGTAGGCTGTGGCATTTAAATGATGCTCAGTTGGTACTAAGGGGCACAAACTGTGCCAAGAAAATGTCACCCACACAATTATACCACCAAAGGCAGCCTGAACCATTGATACAAGGTGGGATGGAACCATGCTTTCATGTTGTTTATGCCAAATTCTGACCTTACCATCCGAATCGCAGCAAAAATCAAGACTCATCAGAACAGGCATCATTTTTATTTTTCAAATCTTCTGTTGTCCCATTTTGGTGAGCCCATGGGAACTGTAGCCTCAGCTTCATGCTCTAAGCTGAGAGCAGTGGAATCGGTGTGGTGGTCTACTGCTGTAGCCCATCTGCTTCAATGTTCAATGTATTGTGCGTTCAGAGATGCTCTTCTGCATGCCTTGGTTGTAACCAGTGCTTATTTGAGTTATGGTTGCCTTCCTATCAGCTCCAAGCAGTCTGGCCATTCTTCTCTGACCTCTGGCATCATCAAGAGATTTTTGCCCAGAGAACTGATGCTCACTGGTATATTCTCTTTTTTGGACCATTCTCTGTAAATGGTTGTATGGGAAAATCCCAGTAGATCAGCAGTTTCTGAAATATTCAGTAAAATACTCAATAACCGTGCCACGTTCCAAGTCACTTAAATCACCTTTCTTCCCCCTTCTGATGTTCCTTTTGAACTTCACGAGGTTGTCTTGATCATGTATACGTGCAATGAGTTGCTGCCATGTGATTGGATGATCAGATATTGGTTTTAAGCAGAACGGGTATATCTAATATAGTGGCCGGCGAGTGTATGTTATTATTGTAACCCTCTGTCATCTGACTTTTCATAGGTTTTGCATCAAAGGTGGTCAGTTAATTATAGCCCTGTGATGACTGCCTAACTGGTAGATTCATCCTGTTGTACTCCAGTGCTCTTGCTGATATACTTTTTCCTGTTGAATAATTAACCTACTGTATTTACCAGCTTTGAAAGCATGGCTGGTATTTTTTTCACCTGTGAGTCTGTCAGAGTTGACACAAAGGCAAGTTTGATTACTTTGACAAGTTTTGTCATCACAACTATATAAGGCAGTCCTAAAACTTAACATGTGCAAATGAAGGCCAAGTTTGAAGATGGGTGTGGTGTGGGAGTTCACTGGCATTACATGATTTCTAATCTACAGTAAATCCAGTTGTAACTTGCATGTGTGTTTTTTTGGGGGGTTTTTTTGTTTTTTTTGAAAATTATGTTGCAATTTTTTAAAACCTTGTTACAAAGGGTATTTGTGAAGCTATAGTCTGCTTTGTGTTTTTGAAATACAGTACAGTACAATAGTTTTTGCTGCTTTTCTCTTCAATACTTTGAGTTATAAGAAAAGCACAGAAAAAAAACACATTACTTATTACATATGTGCTTTTACAGTAGTGCAAAGAGTGTAACTCAGGTCTGTTGCCTCTCAGACGTCACTGTTAGCTAAAGGCACTGCTTGTTGTCCTCCTGGTTTACGTCCTAAGCTTTAGTGTACACTACTAGTGGTGGCCTTGAGGAGGCTTCCTCTGGAGCCTTGGTTCAGGTCGGCTCAGTCTGTGGCATGCGGTTGAGGCCAGATCAAAGCAGGTGGCATGATCACTGCTTTTGGAAGAGATACTTGGCATGCAAAACCCCCTAAAGCAAATAATAAAGAGAAGCACAGTGAGCACTCATCTGTAGTGGCTTTTAGCCAAGAAATAGCAGGCTCAAACTGATGAAGAGTACTTCAAGACAATATTCTCTTTTTCCTGTTAATCATACAGTGATTAAATAAAGTGGGGAATTGCTTTCTTTATAAGCAAGATCAAAGTGTACATCTGGTCTCTTAACAGTAACCTTAGTGACTCTGTTGCATTATACAGGTCCTGCTAATTTTACAGGAGTGCAGTATTTTACCTGCAGCAGAGACAATCTCCCTGCACTGTAGTGAAATCTTCCCACACAAATCTATCAAGAAAGAAAGGCATCATGACTTATTACTGTCTTTCACCCATGACTCTGCTTTTGTGGGAGTGCTAGATGTTATGTAGGGTTCATTTTTAAAAATGTGGTGAGTGGGTTAGCCTACAATACAGTGGGCAATCAGCTATGTGGTTCCAACGGCCAATGGGTGACAATTACCATTTCAGTGAGGATGAAAGTGGAATACACATTACCATCAATCTTTGGTTCAGTTTAGTGAGCATAACATTGTCTTATTTCAAATGCAACACAAAAAAGACACTTTTTAATTTTGTTTCCTTTTCCCCCAAACACTTTAAGGTCCCGTGATGATATGTAATTAAATCAACTAATTCTTGCTGTATAAAGAGACAAAAAGAGACACTAGATGCAGCCAATTTACATTTGAAAAATACTTCATGTTGTATTTTTAACTGAAGTGTCAGCCATTTGATTAGCTGTATCGTATTGTATGTATTGAAATCACTTGCATCTGCTCTAAAACACACAGTGAAAGAATGGAGGAGATCCATTAATATAGTGTTGAGCATATATAAAAAACAAAAAGAATCCCATTTGATTATTGTTGGCTCTGTTGGTAGTCTAGCTTTTAGCTGTTTTGATCATTACATGTACAGTAATTATTAACACAAATGAGAATGGCATTCTGTGCTGTTCTACACATTAAATAATGAGTGGAAAATCCCTGGTCAGGTATTTATTATGTTTAATTTCATGTTATGCGAGTAAAGGCAATGGATATGCCACAAGAGCTGTATTTAATTGCATTAAATTAATGCATTAATAATCACAGCAGTGAAACAGGTCACAGTGTCCACAATTAATCCAAACCCTAAACACCATTTACAGATGTGGTCTTTCAGTATTGTCACAAAGCAATGTACCCCTTTGTAGCAACGGATTCCTTGGGCACAATCTGATATTGCGGTGTTTGTGTTGTTCCTCAGTGTTGCTCCAAGAAGTGATCATCATCATTGAAAGTGATGATGTTCTGTGGTTGTCATAGCTTTGCAACATGAAACGTTTGCCCTCAGGGTTTTCTGTCCAAAAGGCTTCTTAATATATGGCTAATGTTATGTACACAACCCACAATCTTTTTCTAAACATAACCAAGTAGTTTTACTGCCTAAATGTAAACAAACTCTGACTGAGAGTTGATCCTTTCATTCCCCACAGCCTCATTTTTATGTGGGCTTTGTGGCTTTACCTTTTCCCCCTCAGTCTGAGCCATGCTTTCGTATTTTTCCTGAGTTGCAAAGTTATTATATGATAACATGGAAATGCCTCAGTTGCAGTGATTGCCCTTGAGCAGTATTAATATGTTGTAGGGACAACATCAACACAGCAATATCAGGTACAATGTCCTGATGGCACTCACCTCTTTCAGCTGTAAAAATTGTTCAGGGATGGTTTGGAGAACATGGCACAAATTGCAAGGGGTTGATTTGTCTTCTAAATTCATACCACTTCAGTCATATCAGGCACCTATGGGATGTGCTGGATGAAGTTTGATCTACAGAGGCACCATTTTTCAAAGCCAACTTTAAGGACTTAAAGATGTGCTCAAAGATGTACAGTACATTGGTCAGAATAAGCTAACTAAAGTTTTGTATGCACTGTGTCAGTTATAGTGGTAGAAATGCAGTTTTAAAACAAATGTATGTGAAACTATTGTGTCATTTAAGTCTTGTAAAAGTTTTTTTTTAACCATTAAAATGTCCTTGTCAAACTGCAGTTCCTGAGAGAAGATCTAAACTACCATGACCCCAAGGCTAAGCATAATAGCTTCCATGGGGATGACCAGTTTATCAGTGTGGAGGACTTGTGGAACTCCTGGAAGAGCTCTGAAGGTACAGTTACGTTGCAAAAAAGGGCCTATCTATTTCTACATTGAGTTATAGATTTTAAACTTTGTTCTGCATACTATGTTCCACATTTGATACCTTCAACCAATACTTAATGTTTGATATTGCACCGGTGATTTTCATTTTTAATGAAGCAGTCCTAGTAACTTTGATTGCCAGTCGAAGAGGATGGTAGACCTTTTACGAGGCTGTAAATAGGGGTTTATGTGCTTCCCTCTGACTGAAAGTGTCTGTTACCTCTTATTCATGCTTGACCCTATCACTCACTTAACAAAGGAGCAAAGTAGTTGATAAGATTGCATGCTAAGCAAAGTGCACTGTTCTGCCAGAGTGTCCTGGAGTTGAGATTGTTGAATCTGTCAGCACAAAATTCAGTCACACTTCCTTCTGACTGTGTGTCTAACCACACTCATGCATACTCATATACTCACTAAGAGCACTTTCATGAGCTGTATCTGGCACTTGTCTTTCCACACCCTTTCCTCTGACTGTTTTTACCACAGTTTTGTTCATAGTACTGACTTACTCTGCATTGCAGTTTCTTGACAAGGCTCTAGAGGTTTTGAGCTAGGAAACAGGGTTTTTGTACAAGAGAGCAATGCATTAACTCAATCAACCCACAATTTTGACTCTGCCAGGTGCTGGGGATCAGATTTGCCTTCCCCAGTTATTCCTGTCAGCACGTTATGCTGTACGGGTCTCATAGATCATTCAGGATGTGTGTGCGAACAGTCATATAATATATCTTGTGTCAACCTGTACTATGTAGTTGCGATAGTGACACATTGTTGTTTTTGCTCTAAGCGTTAGATTTGAAATGAATTGACGTTTATGAGGTTACTGCTGTTTCTCAGCTTTAATTTGAAAGTGTTTACAGTGTAGCTAGAAAGGAGGACATTAGGGGATTTTGTTAAATCGCTCCAACCTTTGCTACAGTAATAGTTAATATTTAGTTTCAGATGTTGTGACTGCCTGAGGTCTACGACTCAGACATCAGGAGACACTTGGTTTCTTCTCTCTTGACTCTGCTGACCTGTATTCAAGCAGGCTTAAATCCTTGCTGGTTTCAGGGATTTTTTTTTGCCTTCAGTCTGTTCTTAAGTAAGTGAAACACTTGCCATTTGACCCAAGGAAAAAAAAAAAGTTTAATTCCCTTTCCTGATGGCTTAGGTTAACTATTCTGCTACACGGTTCTTAAATTATTGGTAAGGAAGTTATGGCTGTCCACATGGTTCCTTGAATCTTCAGCAGTTGTGTATCATCTGTATAACAGTGGAAACTAAGACTGTATTTATGGATGACCCAACAGAAGCACATAGATAAAGAATAAAATAGGGCCAAGACATGAGAACGGGGCTGAGGATGAGGAGAATCCTCTAGTTAGGACATAAAACAATTTCTCTGACAAGTAGGAATACTTGAATATCATCAAACACAGTGAAAGGTAAAGTCATAGTCATAGTCTCTTTTAAAACAGTTGTGTTAGAAGAGAGCAAGACAGTAAAACATACTGCAGCGATTTCCTGAGTTCTATCTATGCAACATATAATGAATTCTACCACTGTAAGACGAATAAGAACCAGTGAGAACCCCATCCATGCCACGCTGTCATGGATGTGGGTGGAGTACAAGCTGACAGGAAATTTGATCTTTATATAAGAAACATTTGTTTTGATAAGTCCTACATACTTGTGTTCACAGCTAACACTAATGAGACACTGCTATGATACCAGACATGCTTTTCTGGGGCGTTTTACATTATAAGCAGCAAGTTTTAGAAAGGAAATCCTGTTGAGTTACAATTGATTATTATCTGTGAAGACTGATTAAAGTTGTGATGTTGTCTTAAATATTGTTTTAATGTCACTGGTAACATTTATTAGCTGAATGTACAGCCATCCATCCATTTTCTGCCACTTATCTGGATCTGGGTCACAGGGGCAGCAGTCTAAGCCAAGATGCCCAGACTTCCCTCTCCCCAGCAACCTTCTCAAATTCTTCAACACCAAGGCATTCCCAAGCCAGCCAAGAGATGTAATCTCTCCACTGTATCCTGGGTTTGCCCTGGGGCCTCCTCCTGGTGGGACATGCTTGGAGCACCTCACCTAGGAGGTGTCTGGGAAGGCATTCTGGTCAGATGCCCAAAGATGCCCAACTGGTTTCTTTCAATGTGGAGGAGTAGCAGGTCTACTCTGAGCCCCACCTGAATGGCTGAGCTCCCCACTCTATCGCTAAGGCTGAGTCCAGCCAACCTTTGGAGGAAGCTCATTCCGCCATGTATCCGGAATTTCATTCTTTCGGTCACTACCCAGAACTCGTGACCATATGTGAGGGTGGAAACAGAGATCAACCGATAAATCGACAGTTTTGCCTTCACATTCAGCACTCTCTTATTACAAATACATTCATCTTACTAGCTGAGTTACTAGCTGAATGTATTTGTAATATTTTTTTAATTGTTTTACTGTTTGTGTGATTGTCTGTTGTACAAGTTGAAGGAAATATTTCATGTTTGTTGTAAATTATTGATAGTTTGATGGTTGGATTTTTTTTTTAATAGAGTTTACATTTGTGGACTACAGGAAGAATAATTGTTGCTTTGCTAACAACTAATGGGGCTCTAAATAAAGAATAAAAAATGAGAATAGTAACTACAGTGTATGTTTTGTTTTTTTCTTTTTGCCCTCAGTGTATAATTGGACAGTGGACGAGGTGGTGGAATGGCTCATCACTTATGTGGAGCTGCCACAATATGTGGATGCATTTCGCAAGATGAATTTCAATGGAAGTGCCATGCCAAGGTGTGACCTCATTGTGTGATATTTTTTTTTTTTTTTTTTTTTTCCAAATCAAACT
>VUQS01030003.1:0-17609 GCA_015108495.1 Heterochromis multidens | reverse complement strand
GTTCCACTAGCGGGATTTGTCTCGGTGTCACAGCAAAATTCAACCCTTTTGCGAGGATGTTTTTCTCTGCTGAGTGAGTTGTCTGTCAGATAGATTTTTCACCCACTTGTCCACATCCTCCATCTCTGAATCGAGGAGGGGGCCTAAGGGTACATCTGTCACCATCTTACAATGCTGTGATTGCAGCCATTCCCCAATCTCTGTGAATGGTACTCATAGTCATTGATCAATGGTATGCAAATTGTCATGACCATTGATCATGAAACTGACCTCATGGCCCATTGTTAGTCAATGGTGCTGGTTTCGGTCATTATTGCAAATGTACTGTTTATAAGGTTGGAGAAGCCTGCAGTCAGCTGAGATTGAAGAAGTCACCAGAGGTGACGAAACGTTTCTCCCACTGAAAAACGCCACGTCCAGATGAACAGTATCAACTTTTTGGGGTTATCTTAGTTGTGTAATCTGCTAACAAAAACAGACTAAACAACTCTTCAGGCTTAGTGTGAAACTGGAGAAATTCTAATTCTCATTGGATTTATTATTACACCTTTTGAATCACAGGCTTGCCTATTCCATTGTTAAAAATGTATAATTATTGCAGCCTCAGTTGGAACAAGCAGCAACACGACAATTATAATGGTAAATTCAGCATTAAATTTAGTTGACATTAGAATCACATTAGGCTTTAATAATGTCACTTAAATGAAGTATTTCACAGATTAACACCTAATTAACACAATTTGGTATTTCTTCTTATGCCTGTACTCACCTTCTCACTCCATGCCCACAGTCCAATCCCAACCAAAGCCATGCCCAGCAGCTGCAAAGCACCAATCACACCTCATTAAAGACAATATGCACAGAAGCAGAATGACATCATGCCACTGACTCAGTGTTATTTAAATGAACTTTTTCCCCCTGAGACCTCCTCTGGGATCTCACAGAAACATTTATTTAAGGACAGTTTGGTACATACAGTATATGCTCCTGAGCCCCTTAAGAGTGCTCTGTTAGCTTATAGTACGCTACTTGAACTCTGACCCCAAAACTGAGGCTCATACCAAACCCTGCATGAGTGGCATCACTTTTTAAAACATACTAGGCCTGTGTCGGTCATCAACAATAAGCAGTGTGAAATATGTGTTTGTGTGTGTGTGTGTTATAAATGTGTCAACTCCATGGGAAGCCTGCAGCTTGAGGCGCTCAGCTGTCATTAGTTGACTACAAAAAGCCGATTAGCTTTGTGCTGTGGACTAAGCTGCAGCTGCTTTTATTGACATTGTAGGTCCAGTACATCCACAATATGACACCGTCATCTGAGTATGAATATACACTGACAGATAACGGACCCAGAATAAGCAGTGAGGATGATGATGATTCAGGCCTTCCTCGTTATTGGAGCGATAATAACCCAACGGTGCTGCGTGCGCACAAAATGCGCAGATAATAACTAACTAAATAAAAGCTTCTTACCCAAAACAGGATGTTGAAGCCAAAAATGAAGTATTTGATGCAGCAACTGACTTCGTGGCCTTTGTAATGATTCCCCGACATGTTTGAGCATCATCAGCGCGGCGTCTCGGTACGGAGAAAACACGGCCTGCTTCACAGGTTTGGTTTTGTGCGGGAGGGAACAGGTTCAGCGCTCCGGGGATGCATGTCACCGTGTGCTTCAAGTGTCCGCTTCAGATCTGCACCGGGGGCATGACTGAAAGATGGACGCGCTCACACACAAGCCGCGCTAATAAAAAAATAAAAAATACCACCTCCAATTTACACCAACATAGTGCACCGCAGAATACAACGATCCTCCGCTTCTCGGGACAAATTGAGCCTACAGGAGACGGTGACGATGCTGAGGGGTAGCCGTCAGTGATTGGGTGGAAAAATACGTGAAGGACAGGGAGCTCCACCAATCGTATCCAAGGAATGCTGAGACACTTCCTGTGTCGTCTAATGGATCATCCCATGAGAAGTCAGTGCGTGCCACGCATTAGAGCCCCTCGGAATCAGCTGATTATTTTGTAAAATATCTCTTATATATTTAATGAAGCCATATAAAATTGTACCTCGAAAATATGAAAATATGATATAATAAATAAGTTACAGGCCCTGGAAGTATTTGGCTATCATTTCTGAGACCTCATAACTTCTTCACAGCAGGAGATGATGACCAAATGAAAACTGAAGGGCTGAAAAACACCTTTAAGCCGCGTACACACTGGACGCGACTTGCAGCCACGTGGCAACGAGAGACCAAAGGAAGTGAATGATATTTGGCGACTACGGCCGAAAAAAAGTCCTGGCGACGCAAAGTGGGCGGGACCCGTGATAAATTCTTCTCAACTTCCTGGTGAGCGACTAAAGTGACAACCAATGAGAATGAAGAATACCTTTGATTGACAAATGTGGGATTTATGGTTCAGCAGAGGTAGCGCGTTCGCTATCCGCTCCAGTCCGGGGACGGAGGCCGTGTACAGCTTGTTTTATACTGTCCGTCCGCGTAGACTTTTCAGTCGGATAGAGGGGGGAGAGGGGTTTTCACCCACCGCAGACGCGCTCCCGCGCAGTCCTCCAAGATCCTGACGGCGCGTCGCTGGAAGCGGATGACGTAAGCGACCGCCTGTTGATTGGTTGACAAGTGGGCGATAGCGGAGTTCACACTTCACAGATCAAAAAATACAGTATGAAAAGCACAGACAGTGGCTGCAGTGGACACTGCAGTGCCACAAGCAAATCGCTTGTAGTGTGTACACAGCTTTAGGCTCTGTTAAATCAGTTTTGCACCCAACTTGTTCTTCTTTTTGCTCAGCTTAATTGTTTCTGTAACCAACGTTGTGTTATGATTTCTAGATTAAATGACCCTTCATTCAGGTCAAAATTAAGTCTAAAGCCAAGTCCAAAACACAAACAAACAGAAATCCAACAAATCCTTACAAGGAGCCAGGTGAAAATAGGAACAAAGTGGGAGGATACGCAAATGCTTTGACAAAGTAAAGGTGAGGACAGGACTGTTTATACCAATAGGATAGAATAGGGAAGTGGAGACAGCTGGGGGAAGGAAACAGGTATGAACAAGCCAATGGCAGGGGAGGAAGTAAAACTCACAAAAAAACGACACAGGAGACAACTATCAAGGTAAATCTGGAAAATAACAAAGAATACAACTAAATATAGAGACAAGGAAAACACTGAATATGATAGAAAGGAACACTGAGGAGGACAGAAAAGTAAGGCAATCTAAACAGGACTTAAAAAATGCAATAAACACAAAAAATCGAAACTTTAAATACTGACAAAAACATTGTTTGAAAATCTTTAGGGTGTTACACTCTGATAGTGTTAAAGTTGTTCTCTCAGCTTGTACCATCACTTTGTTTCTGTCATCAGATTGTGATCAGCAGTGATGATGTGTAACCTTGTCTTTTCTGCGCAGCCATGTCATGCAGGTCAGCATGCAGGTCAATCTCAACATCTAAAACTATTGCAAGGTACTATGCATACAGTAGATGGCGGCCACATACTAACCAGTGCACTACTGGTACAGAAGTAATATTTACAATCTGGACAGTGGTTGTATCTTTTTCACCAATCAACCTACTGATTTTTATAAGCCTGGTTTGATTGACTAGAGCAAAGTTCTAATGGGTTCTGGGTCTGTATCACTGGATGTAAGCTATTTCCAAGCTGTTATCTTACTGCACATATCATTTGTGAAAACACTGTTTTATGTGTTGGGTGATGATTCTTCTAATTCTCATCTGGACTGACTTTATGGCATCAGCTAAGCTTCAAATGCTCACAGTGACCAGTTGGGAAAACCCTATTTTTATGACATGATGATCATCAAGACTGTACATGTTGCTCATGACATCAACAAAAGATAGCATTCCAATCAAAATTAAAGTTTGCCCTCAGACAAGGCACACAAAATCAGACGCACCAACCAAATAACTGCCTGTTAAACAGTAGAAAGAGGAATTCAGAACACTCTTACCAAAATCTAATGTCTTAATTTCTTCTGAAATCCATATTTTGAGAATCAACGTGATTTTCAAAAAGGACATATAAATCATTTTTAGTGTCACACTGACAACTTAATGGAGTATAATTTTGAAAAAAGAAAGGAAAAAATTAAAGTGTTTTAGAGTATATACATAAAATAAACAAATGTTAATGTAAATAGACTTGGAACTACCATCATAATTCTTTGTTTGGTCCGGATCCAGCTACAAAATGCGATGAAAAATAAAGTGATGAAATTTAGTTGCCTTGGTGTCCTTCCTGTTCAACATAGTGGAGAAGTCAACCTTGGAACTCCAGTCAGTGACCCAAAGTTGCATGGCAGTAGGTGCAATACATGAGTATGGATGGACCCTCTGTACAACTTCTATTATGCTTCCTGTGTTTTATAATATAAAAATAGTTCTCTGACCTTCGTGATTCTGGGTGATTCTGATTGGCATCTCACTAATTTGGTTATGCTTGATGGGTATTAACCTAATGTTTATACCTGTGCTCTTTGAGTTTTGATGATATTGACTTAAATGTATTGTATTGGTTGTGTCATTCTGAATGAACATAAAGTATACTGCAGTGACACCATGATAACATATGAATACTTTTTACAGTTGTGCATATCTAGAAAAATAAGATAAGGCTGTAGTTTTTCTGTCTTTTCTTATTTTTGGTGGGAACTGCTGCAATTTTCAAAATGCAGCAAAACTGTCATTGTAAACAAATTAATGTTTTGCTGTAGTTAATCACTGTGTCTGCTAGAGGGTAAATCAGCTCTCATGATTATCAGAATTCTGGGCTGATTTTACTTCTAATGGAAACTGTCAAATTAACAGCAGGTGAATAAATAAGCGTAAGCACTTATGGTTGATTTTCAGACGAATGTGAAATAATTGGATTAATAGTTCATCAGTTGATGCTGACAATGACACTAGTTTCTTAAGAAAATTTAGGCCAACACATAGTTACACATGCTAGTAAATCTAATATGTTGTTTTTCTCTGTTCCCTGTGTTGTTTCTTTCTCATGAAATGAGGTTTCACCCTGTTTTATAGAAAAAAAGGTGTCCACACTTTCATCAAACTACAGAAAAATCTCTCTAAAGGCTAATTAAGGATCTACCCTCATCCTTAAAACATTATATTTTCATTCTGAGATAGCTTTCCTTTTGTGTATAACAAGCAAAAATGTATACACATCTATGAAATGTATACTGCTAAATTGTTTCCTCACACTAACTCTCAGCAAGAAATTAAACTAATTCCTGTGTCCTCGGTCCATTGGTTGTTGGCCTAGCTAATTATCATATCCAGTATTCATAATTTTTCTGATTATCATTATAGTTATTTTTTCTTTAATTAATTCCTGGTATTAATATACAACTACAGCACATGTCATTTCTTAAACCTGACAACTCAACAGCACACACAGAGGTGGAGTATTCTCTCTGCTAAGGACATCACAGCATTTTATTATTTTTACAGAGCAGAGAGCTGTTTGCTGATACATTCATGTTCAAGTGGTCAAGGTGATCATTTAATTTGGTCAACACTTTTAGTTACCTAATGCTGATTCAGCATACCTCCTTGCATCTGCAGAGCAGGTATTCCCTAGGGTATAAAAACCCTCACAAGGAATGATACAAATTACAGTAATTACAAATGCCTTAAAATACAATATTAAACAGTCAGTTATTTATTAATTTTAAGTTTCAAGTCCAGAAGCAAAATGCCAAAAATATACTGTAGGTACAGTACTTGAAATGTCCTAGAGCATACAGCGTGATCACATACCTAAATAACTTTGATGAGCACAATTCAAATGCAACTCAAATAGTTTTCACTTTCTTAAAGTAAAAACACTCCCACCTAAACATTATGGTATTCTTATCTGCTCGCCTATTTTGTGCTATAAAAAAAAAAAACTATAAAAACAAACTATAAAGAACTATGATTAATAGCCTTCATGTCATAAGTGAATATCACCAAATACCTTAGACTGATATTAAAGAGAATTAAATCTGAAGAGGGTGTGCCTGGTAAAGCACCAGTAAGGGTTCACTCAGAGAACCTCTGTTCAGACAGTACAGACTCTGTGTCAGTGCTTCATGAAGAACTAGACTTCCTCTCTCGTCTGTATAGCGCAGCTGGAAGCCCACAATCTCCAGAGGCTTCACAGCCAGCACATCAGACACATCAAACACATCATACCCAGATGGGGGTCGCTGGTCCAGGGCCAGCTGTCTCTCCTCAAGGGCAGGACTTTCGTTCAGACGCCCTTGTGAAGCAATGACACTGTGCAGAGTGACAGTCACACTGAGTGGCTGAGGATGGAGGGCTTTCCTGAACAGAACCAGCTCTGCACCCATCATGAAGGGGTTCAAGCTGGTGATGTTGAACCAGATCCATCCCTGAGGAGAATGATGAGGACCTGCATGATGCAAAGTATGAAATACATTGTGTGTTATAAAGAATCATATAAGTATGTGCAAGTGTTTGGTCCTCTTCAGTTGCTCCTCCACATGAGTTGTGTAACCATCATGGTTTCAGTAATACTTTTGATTGTAGGTTTCACACAGGCACAATGTCAATATAGTCTATACATTATACAATCAATGCATTCCTGAAAGATGATTATAAATATTTACCAAAGCTGCATTAATCACAAATCATCGACATGTACTCAAAGATAAATTGCATCATACAATTTATCTTCATCTTTTATCTTTAATAAGGAACACAAAAGCTAAAAAAAGACAACACAGATGAACATATATGCCAAACAATATTAAAAAATTATATTAATAAAAGACCTTAAGAGTGTTTATTTTTTAAGTACTTTGTAAATGTGTTTCAAAATCAAAAATAATTTTTAAACTGGTGAATTCTGTAAAATATCTTGGGCTTCATATCAACAGTAGATCAGGTTACTACGTGTAGAGATGAACCTACAAAGCATGTATGGTCTTTGTCAGTTCATTGTTTTTCCTTTATGGTTAGTAACTTTATGCCTTTGGCCTTGTTTCCAGCAGGAGCAGCAGCAGCAGAGAGAAGATTTCAGTGAATGGATGAATCCATTTTAAGGTAATTTTGGCTTAATGTAAGCAACAATAACATTCCAAAGACATTCTAAAGTCCTAAGACATCCATGTTAAATAATTTTTTATTCTAATTTGGCCATGTGAGATAGCTAAAGTGTTTAAAGTGTATAGAATAAAATTGTCATGGTTTGGCAGTGTGGCAGGCAGGATATGGACCCAAATGCAGGACTTGGGAGACAAAGGATGAACTCAAAGATCAGCTTTAATGCTGTAGCTTGAAGAAAAAATAGAAAAACACAGTGGCAGAAGCAGAGAAACTGAAAACTAGGAAACACACTACCTAGAGGGAGGACAAGACAAAAAACAGAGGTGATTACCAGGTAATTAGGGAGATGGGAAACACCAGGGAACAAAGCTGCAACTAATCAGAAAACCAGGGAAGGTAAAACTAATTACCAAAAGTGCATGAGAAAAGGGTTACCAAAGACATAGTAGTAACTGAAACAAAAGCAAAAAGCAGAGAAGCACAACAAGTAAGAAACAACCTGAAGATAACTAAACAGAACTTAGAAGTCCAAAACACAAAACCTTGGGTCAACAATCGAGGAACCATGACAAAAATGCTATATTAATGTATGGTTAAATGTGATTTGTAGTCTAAAGCACTTTGAGTGGTCAGTGACATTAGAAAAATGCTATATAAATGCCATAAACAGCTAGATGTTTGTCTTTAGAGTTGGTGTAACAGAAGTAGAATACAGCTAAAAGGAGAGTCAGTATTAGACTCTAACATGTTGTGTCTGTGGGATGTCTGAATGGGCAGCTGTTACAGTACACACACACACAAAGACTCACAAGGTGAAAACAGTACCAGACTGTAAGCTATGACTGTACATATAAAAGATACTGGTCTGAATGTTAAAGATTCAAGCCAAGCATTTTAGCTGTTTGGATGTGATTGTATATTTTCTATAAATAAAACCATAACTACTGTAATAAGGTAGACATTATGTTGTCAGTAAAGCCTCTTTTCCACTAGCACCTACTCAGCTCAATTCAACTTGACTCTACTCGGTTTCAGTCATTTTCCATTACAATTAAGTACCACCTCAATGTGGGTGGGGTTGTTATAGCAAGGCGGCCCGAAAGTTCAGTGACATCATTTGTATGTGACACAAACACAACAATGGAGGATATCGAGGCGATGGTAAACCTGCTGCTTGGTGTGTGGCTTTTTGTCAGACTCAGGGTAAAAGAAGAGAGCCAGAGAACACTGCAGGCGGCGAGACGAAACACAGTGTTGGTTTGTGTGTAGCCATTTACCTTGTTGCTGGGTTTCAAAAATGGCAGGTTTGATTCTTGTGAAGGAGTCGCTCTCATGACTCATCCAGTGACATCACTCCCCGGCAAATCAGTGGCATGCAGTCTGTTGACGTCACATTTTCAGATTGACTCAGCTCACTTGGAACCCTGGCCGAGTGGGTGCTAAAAAAGTACCTGGTACCAGGTCCTACCACCTAATAGAAAACCCTAAAAACCGAGTCGAGTTGGGTAGTTGCTAGTGGAAAAGAGGCATAAGACTTAAAACTAGCAATAGAATACATATCTGAATAGGAAAGTGTTTAGTGAGGTCATAAATCAACTGTGTAGTAGGGTCATTTTTTTTATTTGTACAATTTTATGTCTTGGTGTATTTAGAGTAGTCGCTCCCTGCTGGCCATATGAAAGAATGCAGATTTAAGACACTTTCACGTTCATAGTCTAGATCCATCTTATAAATACAGTCTTTGATACCTCTATATCAAATGTTGCTACTTCTTATGGGGACTTTTGGGGACTAAAACTACAGATCATGTTGCTATGGGATCAGCCAATGACTTCCCAGGCCATACGCATCATGAATAATATTGTTTACACAACAGATAAATATACCTCATATGAAGAGTTACAAATACATTACAAGTAACAAAGGAAGACACATAAAGGCTTAAACAAGGGGGATAATGGTCCTTTGCCCCCTTTTTTACCCTCTTTAGTCAATACTCATTGATCAAACTGTTCCTGTTTTCAAACTCAACCTTCATTTTAATCTCAGCTAGCAAACCTGGAAAGTTTGGTGACTGAATCCTGCATAGTTGTAATTAGGGTTGGGTGATATAGCCTCAGAATTATATCACAATATTTGAAAATTTGCAATAACAATATGTTTGACGATATAGAATAAAAATATGATGCACACAGCTTACACACAGCACCATTTATAAGTGTACATTAATGAAGGACCGTTTCCATTCTTTTCCAGTGAGTTACTGTCAATGATGACAGACTTCCTAATTTGAAGTGTGAATCTTCTGAAACAAAGGTGCCAACAGCAGCAGCATTATAGTTCAATAACAGTGACTTAGTATTATGTCTAATGACACAACATAAGTAATATGTAAAAACAACAGTAGCCTAGATAGTAACTGCTTAACACTTTAGCAATAACTAAAGTAACTTAACCATGTAACTCTACAGGAGCCGCACAATATTGTCAAATAATAAAACTGAAAAATATTTTCTACCCGGGATGTCGTATGTTGGGCAGAGATTTTTAACCAGTTACTTAAAGCCTTATATTGTAACTGCATCAGCAATTTCCATCCACTTGTGCTTCCTGTTATGTGGATCACTAGCAAGTGCTCCAGTGACGCTTGATGGAGCCATGTTTTTACATTTAGGTCGCTCATGACCAGTTGCTAGTATCTCCTCCTTCTGAAGTGGGATCTGTGGTCCCGCAAATGTGTCCGTTCGCGTACACGATTCCAGTCAGACAGAGAGGGGAGAGGGGTTTTCAACCACCCCAGACGTGGTCCAGTGCAGTCCTCCAAGATCCTGACCGCGTTGCTGGAAGCGGATGATGTATGCGTCTGCCGAATGTTGACTGGTTGACAAGTGGGCCGGAATAGCGAGAACCGCGAGAACCACGAAAAAAAGTTCAAAGATCAAAAAATACAGCATGAAAAGCACAGACAGTGACTGCAGTGTACACTTTTCATTGTTTTTAACACTCGGCTGACTGATGGACAAACAATAGCACAAGCAAGATTGGCTCACAGACCGGTTGTACCACATACTTTGTACACTGCCTCCATCTGACAACAGAGCTCTCTGCAGGCAGACAGGCCATCCTCAGACTGCCAGTGGACAACAAATGCACTACCTCTGCTGGACCATAAATTCCACTTTAGTGTGGCTGTACTTGATTGTGTTTTTGCCTTAAATGGTGAAACAAGTTTGTTGTTTCCACATTTAGCAGGAACAGTTTTCTTGCATATTTTGCAAACCACTGTGCTTTGTTGGAGGTTGTTGAAGTAGATCCCTTTTTAGGTACTAAACCATCATTGGAGGCTGACATGGGGCTCTGACTCTCAGACTCTGGGCTTGTCTTGTCGCGCACTAGGGAATGCAAACGCATGGCATTGCTATAAAAATTTATACTGGTATTATCATGGACGATATAGTATGGCACCATTGGCGAGTTTAGACCCTTTTGGGGGTGCTGAAGCATCTCGAAATCTCATCATAGCACCCCTAAAACTAACATTGTCTTTTATTGTTATATTTTCCCAACGTCATTATTGGAGACACTACAGGTTACAATGAAAACAAGTTTAAATGTCCAGTTTTCTTGATGTCATGATGTTACTAGTGCACTCACACAGAGGCGCTACATGCTTTAACATCAACAGCATTGCTTACCATTAATAAATAAAGAAGATGAAGAGGTAATTTCATGACAAAATTCAGTGGTGCCGATTCAAAACACATTTTACATAAACATTAGCAAGGAAATGTGCAAATTATTCTGATAACGTAGGGTCATTGCTGTGACATAAAAAAATTTGGTTATGTATATTTGTTCTTTAAATAGCATCAAAAACATTAGCTAATGTAGGCTAGATTGTTAGAGATTATTAGCTAATTTTAGATTTCTGAGCTATAAGCCTGCTAGTATATCGCTAGTTGACAGCCAAGGAGCTGATGTACTTTATTACTTTCCTATTCTGGTCGAAATGGGCTTCATTGTTTGTTTACAGTACAGCAGAGCTCCAGAGAGCAAGTCAGAAGGATTACCTGTCAATGGCCAGCAGCAGCCCATATCCAGTTAGAATTTTTTTTTTTAACGTGATATAAATCAGCCTTTTATTGGGCTGTAAATTCAGTTTCACTGTTACATTTACCTTTTGGAGACAGCACAAAGATTGAGAGATGAGGACAGAGCATGAAGGAGAGAGAGCTGGATGAAGACAGCAAAACGAGAAAGAGCAAAAAGAAACAGGTACTAGTGGACATGTGGTCAAAGTTATAAAGCCAATGTAGCTTCTGTTTTGTCCACATTCATTGATGATGATTTCACATTTTAAATAGAACATATTAATTGATATGAATGGTAGCATTTAACAGGATTCATATCACTCTAATCATGCCTTGAACAGGATGGCTGTCACTACATTGAAGTGACAGAATACAAATCTATTTTCCACTCTTGGATTTGGGTACCTGATATCCTGTGTTGATTCTGCACAATAAAGGGAGGACTTGTATGAATTAGAAAACTTTAATGTAAAAGCACCCCTATTAGTAGTTTGCTTTTTGTCTAGGTTTATGGAGTGTTAGTGTGACTTTTTTTTAAAATTGCTTAAAGTAAAATGGACTGCCTTTATGTGGTTAAGAGACTGAAAAAAACGCTGCATGTTTCTCCTCTTATCTGCTTTGCTACAAATAGTTCTTTAACTTACTTTGGAAAATTCTGGTCAACACGACTGAGCATTTGCCTCAGGTTTGATAACTAAAGCGTCCACCCTAAAATCAGTGTAGTATATTGAAAATTGCTCCATAAGGCAGACATAAGGTGAAACACTATCAGCCTTGCTACCACATCTGGAAACTAACCCTTACATGATGCTATGTTACAGGTAAGATTAGGTTTAGGTTTAGGTTGAATTGTGCAGTTTGTAAGGTTAGAGGACTTTGCCATCATGGTTACATTAATAAAGACACAGTTAAGGTTATAGAAAGGTTAAATTTAAAAGAAACACAGATGACTCATTCTGATACAAGAAACAATCAGCTTTTGTGGCTAAGACCAATGTTTTGTCAACCCAGCCAACCACCCTGACCTCCTCCCTTGCGCTACAGCAACATCACCTGATTACCTTCTGTATTAATGCTACTAGAGGTTCCTTAACAGTAAAACATAACTACTCATCCTAATAAAAATAAACATCATATGTGCTCCTATACTTCCTATACATAGTTCCTCACCAAAAGGTGAGGAACTTGCTTTCTTCTTCTTTTATACCAGATCACTTTCTGTGATTATACAGTTTCTAATAAAACTGTGTGAAGTAGTTATGGTTATAGTAACATTTGCAGGATTACTATGTTAAAAGAAGACTGATTAATTTGAAATCCTTACCATCAACACTCTGAAACCCCTGCACCAGCGTTCCATCTGATTTCCCAAAGTCCCGAACCTCCAGTGAGTTCAGATTCTGATAGATCTTCCTCATGTAAGGATGTGGTTTAGCATGGTGACTTGCTGACACTTTTTTAATATGTAGCATTTCCAAAATAGCTTTGTCGAGTTCTTGCTCATCCTCTGCATCTCTCCGTTGATCCATCAGCAGCAAGCCTGTTACAGAGCACAGCAGGAGGAAGCCCAGTGTTATATCAAAAAATTCCAAACATACTCCTCGAACCATTCTGAGTTTAAATTATTTTTCAGCCTTATCCAAGATGATCATGTATCTGCAATTCCCTTCTGTTATACTGCTGCTGGAGCGTCCACCTGGCAGGCTAGTGTAATAGTCTGTGCAAAAATACATATGCAGGAACCCTAGGGGCTGTCAGGACTTAGTGAAGCCATCCAATTTTGAATCTGAGGAATGTTACTTCCCCTTGACAAACACTCTCGCATGAAGTTTAATGAGCCATAGTGGTGCACTGCTCTGAACAAGCAACCACTGGGCTGATGCACTGAATGGGAAAGATGCCACTGTGACTCACACCACACATTAGACATACACAGCAAAAGAGGTCAATCTCAATATATTTTAAAATTAGAAATGCAGTAATAAATGCAATGAAATTAAAGCTTAATTTTTTTAGGAATACGTGGCAGTGTTTCAGAAGAAAGTAGTCATCAACTCAATTTAATTTTTATTTATCAGTTTTATTTATATAGCACCAACTCACAACAACAGTGGCCTCAAGAGCTTTATGACCTAAAATATTAGAGAGGAAATGTACATATTTCCGTTTGGACAGCAAGCGGAGAGGGGTTTTCACCCACCGCAGACATGCTCCTGTGCAGTCCTCCAAAATCCCAACTGCACGCAGATGATGTATGTGTCTGCTGAATGCAGGAATGAGAGAACCATGAAAAAAACTTCAAAGATCAAAAAATACAGCATGACAAGCACAGACAGTACCTGCAGCGGACACTTTTCATTGTTCTTAACACTCTGTTTCACTTCAGCTCTTTGTATGTTATAACTTCACTCTTCTCCACGGTTGGCTGATGGACCAACAACAGCACAAGCAAGAGTGGCCCACAGACTGGTGGTACCACATACTTTGTACACTGCCTCCAACAAAAGACCTCTCTGCAGGTAGATGGGCCATCCCGGACTGCCAGAGTACTGCGAATGCACTACCCCTGTTGAACTTTAAATTCTGCCTCAGAGTCCCTGGGTGGAATGCTTGAAGGCGCCCCTGCTGGGGACTCCATTGTCCTGCTGGGACACTTTAACGCTCACATGGGCAATCACAGTGTGACCTGGAGTGGTGTAATTGATAAAAACAGCCTGCCTGATCTGAAACAGAGTGGTGTTTTGTTGTTGGACTTCTATGCTTACTGCAGCTTGCCCATAATGAGCACTATGTTCAAGCATAAGGGTGTTCATAAGTGCATTTGGCACCAGGATTTCCTAGGTCACACATCAATGATTGGTTTTGTAATTATATTGTCAGATCTGTGGCTGGATGTCTTGGATACTTGGGTAAAGAGAAGAGCAGAGCTGTCAACCGATCACCACCTGGTGGTGAGTTTGATCAGGTGATAGAGGAGGATGCTGGACAGACCTGGCATACCCAAACATGTGGTGAGAGTGTCTGGCAGAGCCTCTGGTCTGCAAGATCTTCAATTCTCCCCTCCAGCAGAGCTTTGACAACATTCTGAGCTAAGTTAGAGACATTGAAATCAAGTGGACCATGTTCCGTACCTCCATTGCCGAAGCAGCTGTATGGCACTGTAGCTGCAAGGTGGTTGGTGTCTGTTGTGGCTGTCTTGGTTGACATACCTCTACAGCATCGAGTGGAAATTGGGCACGGTGCCTCTAGATTAGCAGAGTATGATGGTGGTGCACCATTTTAAGAAGGGGGACCGAAAGCTGTGCTCCAGGGTGCTGAAGAGGAGAATCCATCTGTTAGTTGAACCTTGGATCCAGGAGGAGAAATGTGGTTTTCGTCCTGTTTGTGGAACACTGGACCAGCTCTTTTTCCTCTCGAGGTTGTGTGAGTTTGCCCAACCAGTCTGTATGTGTTTTGAGAACTTGGAGAAGGTATTTTCAAAGGATGAATCCCTCAGGGCATCCTATGAGTGATGATTTGGGGGTACAGGGTGACTGGCCCATTCCTACAGATCATTCGGTCCCTGTACAGCCGTATAGAAAGCTTGGTTTACATTGCCAGCAGTAAGTCAGACAAGTTCCCGATGGCAGTTGGACTCCGCCAGGGCTGCTCTTTCTTACAGATTCTGTTCATAACTTTTGGCAGAATTTCTAAGCACAGCCAAGTGCCAGAGGCAGTGGCGGCTGGTGGTAAAAATTTTGGGGTGGGAGGGTGGGGGGCAATTGGGTCTTACAGGTCATCTTACAGGTCAGGAAAAAAACACAAATCTTACGGGACGGGACTTACAGGTGTTACACCCATGGTGGTCCACAACATTTCGATACCAGGACTTTAAAACAGCAGACACGGAAAGCAAAAGAAGGCATTGCTCACCCCACATTCAGTTAGCCAACTCGGCTTGTCATATAGCGTGCTGTACAAGAGTGCTTGTGCTGTCACGATGTGTGAATGTGTGAATGATGTCGAATTGTCCAATCAAATTCTTAAACAAGGCAGGTGATCCATGCCGATTGGTCAGGGACACTCAAAATTGTGCCCCGATGGGCGAATTCTGAGCTCCAGTTGAAACGTAACCTCAGACCCTTGTGACTAAAAATACTTTTGGTCTGTCCATAGACTCCCATTTGTAATGTATGTCGTAGGTATGAGCAAACAGCACATAAGATGGGAGACTACGGGAACCACCTGAGATTCAGCCTCAGATGCAGACAAAGCAGGATTACTCCTAAAAGTCTACAAATGAGATCTTCTGTTAACGGCCTCCGAGCTGCAAAAATCCTTCAGAAGACACAGAAAGAGAATGGGTGAGACAAACAAATTTTACCATTGATGTGCTAAAATCAAAAGAGGAGTGGATCTGACAGAGACTTAGAAAGCTTCTAGATGAGAAAACTCTTTAAAATGTGATTGTATTCACTGAGAAGGCTTGTCTAGCACAGCACGGAAAGTCTAAGAACAGGCAGCAAAGGAGGTTTGATCTACTTGTTGTGCGTCAGAAACATCAGCATACTATGAATAGTGTCCTCAACAGTCAGTAGAGAGGATGCCAGACTAACACAGAGGATGTGGACAAGTGGGTGAAAAATTTGTCTGACAGACAACTCACTCGAGCAGAGAAAAACATCCTTGCAAAAGGGTTGAACTTTGCTGTGACGCTGAGACATATCCCGCTACTGGAAATGATCACAGCCACAGAATCTGCAATCCAAACCAACTAACATAATTGCAGATGTGGAAGCAGAGTAATTTCTCCCATTCACACCCCTTGTTGCCCATTTGAGCGTTGAAGCCCCTCAGTAGGACATTGGAGCCCCAGAAGGGGCACCCTCCAGCACCCCACCCAGTAACTCCAAGGAGGTTGGGTACTATGTACTGTTGTTGGACGCATAACCACAGACGATAGTCAGGACCCCTTCCCTTACCTGAAGGCGTAGTTAAGCAACCCTCTCATCCACTGGGGAAAACCCCAACGTGCAGAACTGGGGGAATACAAGAATACCCAGCCCTGCTTGCTGCCTCTCACCAGGAGTGGAACGGAGTCCAACCCGTCTCCTAGAGACTGATTCCAGAACCCAAGCTGTGTGTTTAGGGCAAGCCCAAATATATCTAACCAGTATCTCTCAGCTTCAAGTAGCTTGTGTCATAGTTTGGCAAAAAACGGATCCAAGGAGCAAACTCAATCAACAGTTGGTATTTTAAAGGTTTTATTTAGAGAGAGTGAAAGGTTTTCTAATAGTGGGTTGGAGGTAGGGAGATTCTGCAGCACTACTGGTTCACACATGGGAGCTCTGCCAGAGAGGAAATAATTAGTTAGCAGGCCTCCAATATGGAGAATATTTTTTGCAGAGAGGAACTTTTGTGACAGTCTTACATGAGTTGTTGAAGAGTGCAGACTCAGAGGGAGCGTGAGCGGCTGGTGGTAATCCAAAAGATGGTGAAGGTGAAAGGTGGAGAGTGGGCAGGCCAGTGAAGCAGGCAAATTAGGCTGGAGGTTTCCACAGGCAACAGGTGGCTGTGTTTCTGAGGGAGCATGGAGCAAGCAACAAGAATGAGCTGAATGAGCTAAGGCCCAACCACCAGGTGCTCGCTGACCAGGTGCTCGATGACCAGGTGCTCGCTGGGCCTGACTCCAGGGTATGGCCCCAGTAACCCTAATCCAGGTGAGGTATCGTGGTCCATTGGTTTAACTTCCATAAGGGTTTTGTGAATCACACTTAGTCTGGCCCTTCACCCAGAACTAATTTGTCTTGGGAGACCCAGCTAAGGACAAATTGCCCCAGACAATGTAGCTACTAGGATCACTAGGGCACACACTGTGATAAGATGGCGATTCATTGAGTGGACCTATTCAATCAATAAAATGAATTTCACTTTGATCTGCTGACAAACTAAAGTGATTTCCCCATTCCTTTATTAGGCTATGGGATGGTAACCTTTAATGTTTAAATATATCCAGTTTAAAGTTTCAGAGCTCTAATGTGTGTGTATCAGGCTGTCCTAAAAACTCCCTGAAAAATCTTCAGATGATTCAAAATTCGGCAGCGAGAGTACTGACAGGGACTAGAAAGAGAGAGCATATTTCTCCCATACTGGCTTCTCTTCATTGGCTCCCTGTTAAATCCAGAATTGAATTTAAAATCCTTCTCCTTACATACAAGGTCTTGAATAATCAGGCCCCATCTTATCTTAAAGTCCTCATAGTACCATATCACCCCAATAGAGCACTTCGCTCTCAGTCTGCTGGCTTACTTGTGGTTCCTAGGATATTTAAAAGTAGAATGGGAGGCAGAGCCTTTAGCTTTCAGGCCCCTCTTCTGTGGAACCAGCTACCAGTTTGGATTCGGGAGACAGACACCCTCTCTACTTTTAAGATTAG
>VUQS01029993.1:6922-21083 GCA_015108495.1 Heterochromis multidens | reverse complement strand
ACAGGTCTGATTGGTGGAGTGCTGCAGAAATGGTTGTCCTTCTGGAAGGTTCTCCTCTCTCCACAGAGCAACGCTGGAGTTCTGTAAGAGTGACCATCAGGTCCTTGGTCACCTCCCTGACTAAGGCCCTTCTACCTCGATCGCTCAGACTGGTCGGGCGGCCAGCTCTAGGAAGAGTCCCGGTGGTTCCAAACTTCTTCCATTTATATATTTATAGATGATGGAGGCCACTGTGCTCATTGGGACCTTCAATGCTGCAGGAAATTTTTCTGTACCCTTCCCCAGATCTGTGCCTTGTCTACAGACAATTCCTTGAACTTCATGGCTTGGTTTGTTTTCTGACATACTGTCAACTATAGGACCTTTATATAGACAGGTGTGTGCCTTTACAAATTATGTCCAGTCAACTGAATTTACCACAGGTGGACTCCAATGAAGTTGTAGAAACATCTGACAGATGATCAGTGGAAACAGGATGCACCTGAGCTCAATTTTGAGTGTCATAGCAAAGGCTGTGAATACTTATGTAGATGTTATGTTTTTATTTTTTATTTTTAATAAATTTGCAAGAATTTAAAGCAAACTTTTTTTTCACTTTGTCATTATGGGGTATTGTGTGTAGAATTTTGAGGTGAAAAATGAATTTAATCAATTTTGGAATAAGGCTGTAACATGACAAAATGTGGAACAAGTGAAGTGCTGTGAATACTTTTCAGATGCACTGTATGATTGTGTCCGGAGCAGACACAGTATGGGAGAACTGGGTAGAAGATTCTATAGCCACTGACATTGATTAAAATATGAATGCACAGTATGTGTACCCATATTTAAGGTACACGCCAGAAAAAAAAGTTTCACCTTTAATCTTTTGTAACATAGTTATACTTTGGTCACTTGTGTTTTTATCCCCCCTTCCTTACCTGGGCAGGTGATAGAAAATGCTTGTGTTTGAGTTTAAGATTTTGTTAATAATTGCCACCGTTTGTTAAACCTACTCCGCCTATGTTACCATCCTATTTAAAACTTTGTGGTGCCTAACAGTACCTGCCTCTCATATGCGGTCACAGCATGTTCATTATATGAATTCACTATATTCCATAACATCTCAGTAACATACTTCACATTATAACATAGTAAAGTCTATTTTTTTCTGTGACACAGCAAAACATATTTTGCTTTCGTTTTTTCCTGACTAATGTTGCAAACAGTGACCACTCTCCTCTCCAGGCTATGAGAGTGTGAATGTGAGGGTACTGCTTTATATGCTTGATGATAGGTAATTGCAGTTCATTTCAACTGGGGAAAAAATATTATTCTCAAGCCTTTTTGTGTACTACCCAGAAGGCAGCACTCTCTTTGTGTAAAGGATCTATCTCTCTGACATTTAGATTTGCCTTTTAAAGATGACATTTTTCAAATCTGGCATTTCTTCATATGTTTTCTAGAGGCGACAAAATTATTCTTTTAGATCCCAGTCAGAGTGTTCACCTAAGTGAGTAGTTTATCCAACCTTAAATTGTTTGGTTTTCCTTGGTAATGATGATATTTTATGTTATGTGATGCCGATATTATAATAATTGTACTTGTCTGTGCATTAAAAGGATGCACACTTAAAAAATAAATAAATAAATAAAGGCTTACCAAAATCATAGGTAAAAGTAAAAGAAGAAAGAAGTAAAAGAGTTACCATTTCCTTGCTGTGTTCATGGTGGCTGAGGTTGGGAGGGTGCCAGGGCTCTGCAGAAAAAAAGGAATAAAGTGCACATTTATCACATTTGTTGTATAAGTGTGATTTATATGCGGCACAAATATGGTATATGCCAACAGCTTGATAGGTTTGGATGGTAGCTGATAGTTTTGGGTGTGTGACTGAAGATTAATGGAGTACTGCACAGCTATCCAGGAGACATGCTCATCTTTGAATGATTCCTTTGAATCACAGGAGCTTTCCAATTACTGCACTCTAGTGACTCACAATGAACCTTTATCCATTCTGCAAATGAGCATGCTATCCCTAAATAATTTCCTCTACAAAGATGGTGCTATGCATTATGAAATATTCAGAACTCAATTTTCCGGTTCTATCAGTCTTTGGATAGATCCATAATTACATGATAATCCACAATGTAATTCATTTTGGGTACTTGGAGAAACTGAGTTTGCTTCATAGCAAAATGTTTAATATGTTGGTGAAATGGGATGACGCCTGCTTTGTGGCTTCTTTTTTAAGATTTAAAGGATTTTGTTTGATGATTCCATTTTACCATTATCTTTTTTTTAATAATAGTGATATCCTCAGGGTAAGTGAGAAAGTCCAGACTAAGGAGATATAGCAAGACAGCTGGTACATTGATGGGTATTGTTGTGCAGACTTAACATTACATAAAGGAACAGACAGACAAGATTGAGGCCAGGTATTTCTAAAAGTGTAGAACTGCCTACACACATAAACCTTCTTCACAAGTGGCTATAATATTGCAAGAATGGTAGTTTTATTCTAAAAACTAACAGCCTCCCATTACACTGGAGTAATTTCAGGAATGGAACTGTACAGAACAGTATTACAAACCAAAAAGGGTGGGATGGTGTTGCATTATTGCTTGTTGGCCAGAAATTTGGGGTTAAAGATCAGTTAATGTGCACTGTAACTCTGTGCTCAGGTAAGGCATGTTTAAGAAATATTGGCATTCAAAAGGTGAGGAGAGCAGACTATCATTTGGTCAACATGGCCATACATGAGTGCACAGTGATCCACAAATAAGAACAAGCACATTATCTGCACAGTAATTTCCATTGGATTGTGTACTATAAAGAGAAAATGTGTGCTCTACATTGCTGTGCAGCTGCTGCCATATACTTGTAGAAGTTTATAATGTATAATACAATTTAGCCAGCACTATCTTACCGTAAGGTGTTCAATAAAGTGGGTAATAAAAACCTTTACCACTGGCTTTAAAACGAATAAAGTTAAATGGAGCTGCTGACATTTTTAGTAATGCATTATTGTAAGTCAGCCCAGCAACTGCAAGAGGCAGGGTGTGTCAAAACATCTGTCTGTCAGTGCGACAGAAAGCTCAGCAAGATGATGTTAATGATGCGCTTGTTAAGATGTGATAACAGTGCTGAGCTTAAAGGCCAAAGCTGTCACAGCAGGAGAAGAGAAAAGAGAGCGGAGCAATGTAGTGGAGAGGAGTGTGGGAGGCTGCTGGAGTTCAAAGAACTGAACACCAGCTGTACAGGTGAGTCAAGTTTCACTTACGTTGGTCTCTCTCTCTCCCACTCCCCACTAAAAACAAAAAGGTTAATCCCTCTTAAAGGTTTTCATGATTTATTGCATTACCACACAGAATCATTTCTCTGTAGAAAATATATAAGGAATATATTATAATGGTGCTTCTTTTGGCAATGACTACCAAAAACTGACCCTTAATGTCAGAGTGAAAACATCTCTCTCCAAGGTGAAAAAAGTATAAAAAGTATAAAATGCAAAATTCATATTTAGTTCCTTCAATATGTCAGAGGACACAGCTAAATCACTGCTGGTTCAGCCAGTTGGTTATAGCATTAAGTTCTAATTCAGGCGGGATGGTGAGTAGTCAAAGGATTTCACTTGACTGTACTATACCTGTGTAAGACAAAAGAACACTCCACATTGCCTGGAGTATGGTTAAAGGTTAAGCGGTAGATTGATTTTGACAAATGCGGCTGTAAATCTGCTGGGTGCAGGTTTACAGCTGAATGAGTGTGCAAAGAGACTTTTGAAGGAGTGGAATCAAAAATCTGTTCTTCTTAACATTTGGCAATTTTGAATAATTTAGACTCCATTTAAGGAGCAGGTTAAGATGGAAGTGGACCAGTTTAAAAGGGGATGATGAAAGGGTGGCTGAGAGCTTTAAACGACAAGCAGAAGGGTTCACAATACAATCACAAAAAGATCAATGTAGAGAGGGAAAAGCTTGCTGGAATTTTCTTTAAAAGGAAGGCCCTCAGCAGAAAGGCATACATTTTGGCCCAAGGTGTAGGTTGGAGTGGATCTGGCTTGATGTTCCTGAAACCAGGGCAATAAGTGAAAGTAAAGTTAAATCTATCAAATAAAATATACTCACCATTATATTGCTTAAGCCTCTGTAGTTGTTGAAGTGCCTGAGAGTTCCATTTTTTCCAACAGGTATCAGGGAAAAAAAAGAGTTCAATTACTCCTGCAGCCAAATAATCATGGATGCATTTCTCCAGCCACAAGACAGCAGTGCTCCAGGCTGTTGCACAGTTGCAAAGCTGGTGAGGAAGCAGGGCAGCAGGCATAATGCTTTCAGAGGACAGGTGCTAGATCAAGGCGCACTGTACTGAAGTTAGGTTTGGAAATTCAAGAACAGGTGGAGCCCCTAAGGAGACAGGACAGGGTGAAATGGAAACAACTGCATGGCAAAAAAGTACTCCCAGTTTGACAACTGTCACTTCAATTCAATTCAATTCATTTATATCACAACAACAGTCACCTCAAGGTGCTTTATATTGTAGGAAAAGACCCTACAATATTAGAAAGAAACCCCAACAACCACGCGACCACCTATGAGCAAGCACTTAGTGACAGAGGGGAGGAAAAACTCCCTTTTAACAGGAAGAAACCTCAGGCAGAACCAGGCTCAGGGAGGCCATCTGCTGCGACTGGTTGGTAGTGAGGAGAAGGAGAAGAGAGCAGAGAGAGACAGGACAAAAGACAAACTATAGGAGAGAGAGGCAGTTTAATAATTGCAACTGTTGTTGATAACTTGGAAGCTGATTCTCATTTCTCTCCTCTCCTTGCAACTCCTGGAAAGCCACAGGACTATTTGACATGGTTAAGGAGCTGACCCTTAAGAGCCTTGACCCTATTATGTTGAATTGGGTGGTGCACAGAGTAAAGATAAAGATAATGTGGTCCAAAAAGCTCAAATCAGCACTGACTCATTGAGGGCAAGCAGGGGAAGATCTTGATTCTTCTAGATGATAGTAGTTTCTTACTGAAGTCTGAAGGGAGTCTAACTGAAGGGAGTCTAACTGAAGTCTGCATGAAATGTGGCTCAGCGATATCTTGGTTCTTACTCTTGAGAATACCTTTTTGCTGGTCACTGGGAACAAGAGGAAAGTGAACAGCCTAGGAATAGCACAGGCAACTCCTGATGTTAATTTGGGCCTGGTTTAGCTGCATAGTCTCAGGGTCTGGGTGACTCCTTTATGGTTTCCATCAAAGCGCTCTGGAAAACTCTCTAAAGTGCCTCCTCATTTTAGCCACTCTCAGGGCCATCCTATACTATGGCCATCCTAACGGACAAAGAAGAACCTCTTTACAGTGTCACGACCACGATCTGATTTGTCGAAGATGTTCTTTATGTCCATTGTGAAACTGGAGGACCTGAGGCAGATGATGGAATCGTTTTCCCACTTTGCAGTGGCCAAGGAACTTGCAGATCCACGAAGGTAGCCAATGAGGTAAGAGATCTGCTTCAGTGTCTTTACAAGTATTGGGCCATACGGCTTACCAAGAGGAAGATAGGGTAGCCAGGTATCTTGGTGTATGTGGGACTGCAAAGTGTTCTAGTTTTCAAAAGTTAACATTGCTAGACAAACAAAGAAAACAGGAGAAGCTGTCAAGTGTAAGTTATATACTTATTGCATTTACTTAGAAATGGCATTGGAAAAGCTAAATTTAATACAGGGTAGGTTTTGGAGGATTTGGAGAGTGAAGTAGAAATGTCCCTAAAGTGCTCCATGGGGTGGTTTAAACCTTGCTTCTGTTGGCTGGAGAGGAAAACTGTGTCTTGGTTCATGTTTGTAGTCAGGCTGTCTGAATATGAAGGATTAATTTTAAAGGCCAGAATGTATTGTTACAGGTAAACCCAGATGCAGACACCAGTAAAACTTGAGAGAGGCCAAACTGATTTAATACAAAGTTCAGGAAGATGGGGAAGCGGGACCAGGGATAGCTGGCTGTGCTGGCAACTAGAAATCAGGGTAGAGGGAAGGAAGGCTGGTTCAGCTGCTGGCTTGGAGCCTGGGGGCAGACTGAGGCAAGCTGATCAGAGATGGGCTGATCCATTAGTGCCTCATTTCCACCAGTGTAGTGCCTAATCTACAACCAGTTCCTTATATTTCCAAAGAAAACACTTGTGCCAGTGTTAAAAAGCTGGTACAAGCATAGCGGCATAAAACTGCTCCAAAGTTTGAATCACTGACATCAGTAGAGACGCTACAATAAAAGATTCACGAAGATTTGAAGATGTAATCCATGGATTCTGTCTACTATAATTTTCTTTGCATGGAAATTACCCAGTTGGCTCTCAAGACCATTGAAATATATGCTGGTTCTCAAAAGGCACCAAGCCAGAACAAGCTCCACACTGGCATCTGCACCACATTGGTGAAAAAGAGATATTGAAGTAGGAAACAAGTGCTGGAAAACAGGGCAGATGGGACCTGCATCAGGAACAAGTGAGTCAGGTAAAGTAGGCAATTATGGGAATTCTAAGAAATAAAATTGAGACTAGGTTGCACTGACTGATAACAGAGACTATGACTTGGCAGAGAGGTTTTAGCAGAAGCTAAGTATAAGTAGAGGTCATGATTATCGAGATGCAGCTGGTGAGGCTTCCCTCTGCCTTCAACACACCAGTCTTAAGTCCTGGAGTTAAGCAAACACCAACAACACAAAGACAGAGCCATTCCAGGTGTGGTATCATGTCAGGCTGACCCAGAATAGAGTCAGAAGGGGGACAGGAGATGTTGCAGAAGCAGATGTGACAGGTCCTTGGTGAGGTTGCAGATTCTTATCTCAAATTGTTTGAAAAGGACTTTCACAGAGTGAAATATAGCAGGACTGCTTGAAGCCCAGAGCCAGAGTTGCACCAGCAGACAACCTTGAAGGGAAGATCACCAAAATTTAATCAGGTAAGGCTTTTTACTTTTTAAAAAATTGCACTTCTTAAAGGTGTGTAAATGAAATAGGGATGTGGAGGTGGTAAATACTTTGAAAACAAGTAGTTTGTCTTTTACACTTGTTATTTTGACATTAAGGGCCGATTCTCCTGATCCGTGCCAGGAATGCCACATTCATTCTCCTTTCATTTATCATATATACATTAAATTCAACCAGTGTTTAGTGTGTCGTATACCTGAGTCTGCCCTTAACAACATTAGTCATTTCCCTTTGGAAAAAAGGCATTTTTGTCAGAGTAATCAAGCCCTGATGTCCCTCTAATTCTCAACACCATTTGGTGATGAATTCCCATCTGCAAAGTATTTCCGAATACTTAGCCCAAGGAGGTGTAATTTAAATAATATCAGTCAATGTGCTGCTGCCAGAATAAGAATTATGTCCACACCAATATCTCGTGTGACACACAGCAGAGGAAAGACTTTCCCTCCTGAATAACAAAAGTGCAATAATTCACTCAACATTATTATCAACCTAATTATAATGGGAAAGCTAGTTGAGTCCCTTTTCCTGTTTGAATTCAGAGCAAATAGGCAAAATGATCACTTATTTTAATTTTGTTCAAAGTGGGTGAGAATTAGTCACATAAAGACTACAACAAAGATATTGTGTTGTTTTTTTAATGACCACAGAAAGTTCTTAAATTGAGGCTGGAGACTAAAACACATATTTGACAATATTTTCTCCCTGGTTTAATTTAAAGGTCACATGAACCATATAAATATTAAACATTCATATCAAATTTACCATAGTATGCAAACTCACCACACACCAAGAGTCATCACATTTCCCAGGCATATTATCATAATTATATCACTATAACAAATTTAATGAGAGCAATCAGCTCTGAACATTTTTGCCTCCAAGGAAGCAGAGGTCTCAGTCAGTCATAGAGCTACTCCTTGGTCATTCTCTATTAATTTGCACAGTGTGTTCTCTGGGTGTCAGGGTCCTGGCACAGTTGTTCCCCAATGACTCCTACCTCCAAGTCAGCTGCACAAAGGGGGCCCTAATTAGACTCTCATGTGTATTTAATGGACCTGCTGCCTTTAGTTCTGTGAGAGAGAGAGCGCCTGATGCTGCAACCTCTGTATGACTGACCCTTCACACACAAGAGGGACTTTGGAGAGGGACATCTCAAGTAATATATGTGTGTGTGTGTGTGTGAGAGAGAGAGAGAGGAAGAGTGTGTGCTTAATAGGGCCCAAACGTGAAGCCAAACTTTCTGAGTCCGGTAAGTCTGTGAAGTGCAAACATTAAAGTATTATGCATGCATACTTTCTTGACTTTGTATTGATATTGCTTCTTTACATGAAAATAAGAATAATTTTTAAAACTATCAATTTTTTTCTTTTCCTCTGACCTTACAAAAACTCACTCTTTAGATCATTTTTAAAGTGGTAACTCCTCCATTTCCTACAAAATGTGCTTTCACATTCAAAAGTGAAAAAAAAAGCAAATAGTTTGTATTCCTATGTTATGTATACTTGAGCAAACACACATTTCTTTTCTTTGCTGAAAAAAAAAATATATGTAATGTGTCTTTTAGGAATATCTCTCCTTTACACTTTGCAATTCACAAAAAAAAAGCTGTCAACATTTTTCATATGGACTGCTTCTGCAGGAAAAGTAGTTCCAATGAAAACAGCTCTCAGCAAGGTCTGTGGATCATCCAGACTGATAGGGGCACTGTAATGCTGAATTTTGTCATTTTTCCAAGCTTTGAGCAACACTATGGAAATTCTGTTCATCCAGAGACATATATCTCAAAACTTGTACAAATAAAACCAACAAAACTGGTACAACCCTTTAGGGCTTAGCGAGATTTTTTTCTAAATTTAAAGAAAGCTGAAATGCATAGAAAACAATCAACAATCCACTGTAACTGCAACAATGTCACATTTTCAGTCTTTTGCATGGAAGTGTGACTGCTTAACTCTCACCCATTTGAATGTTCTCACTTTCAATATGGCCTGTTCTAATGAGGACCGACATCTGGACCAGTCTCACAACACGGGGCTTTGACGAATGTGACCCCTGTGGTCAGTCCTTGCCCCTAAACCCACCAGGACACATAAAGCAGTAGCACAGCCCCTGTTAAAGGGCTGCACTGGAACATAAATCGGTCCTGGCGCTTCTTAACTGTCCAATTTGCATGGCCCCTACACAAAGAGGCTAACGATGTTTTACAAGACAAACATGCATAAGCACGACTACAATAACACAAACATGCATGCAGGTAGATGAACTGGTTGAGTTTATTAACTGCACAGAATGCCTTTTGTGTACAGATGAATAAAATTTGAGCTTGTTTGATGAGATTATTTTGACGTGGCTTCAGCCTGAAATTGTAAGCAGAATTCACGGAAAGCTGTGTTGTCCAACAGAACGATGTGAATCTTTGAGAGGGAAGGAAAAATTATTTAAAAGTTAGTGAAAAAGAAACCACAAAGCCAGAGAAAACAGAGAAGGAGTGAGACCGCCGATGGGAAAAGGCAAGATGAAGAGGGTGGTGAGATGGGAGTATGGGTAGTTTTATCTGGTGGGCAGGGAGACTGTGGCGGCAGGATCTATCTCTGTTAGAGAGAACATGGGCCTGTTATTAAAGCCATTTATCACTGGCTGAATATTCTCCCTTTAATAGGCTCTGTCGTTAATTACCCAACTTTGTCAAGATGGGGAGTCAAGGGCTCTCTGTTTTCTCGGTCCGTACACAGACAGGCTCACATGGACACACATACACATACAGAAACACATGCTTGAACACATCAGATGATTCGAGACATTTTCACAGATCCGGAGGCAGGACAAAGCATTTATATGAGCACAGAATAGAAAAATGTTTTTACTATTCATTCCTACAGCAACACAACATGAAATGAAATAGCACAGAAAGAAATACTATCTTTGTGAAGCTTGTCCACTTTTGCAAATAGAGAGGTTTTTATTACCAGCAGTGATAGTGTATCTGTATTGTTTTTGCCATGTGAGTCTGCCTTTGTGCCTCTTAATGGCTTAGTGGGATCTGGGAGGCACCTTCTGTAGCTGGAACCACCATGAGGGTAGTTTTGAGTAGACTGCTTAGGCTCTTGTTTATTTCTCCCTGTCTGCAGACAGATAATGCTAACATGAGCATCACAGCTATGCAAGACACATTCACAAAACTTTACTGACATGTGGGTCACAATATCCCTACTTCAATCTTTTGTAATCTTTAAAGCCAAAGTTAGTAGTGTTATTTTACTGGACTGCATAAACTTGAACAGATTGCAGCCTTCAATGCTCCTATATAGTGTGCACAGTAGGTTTTTTGGGGGGTAAAAAAGCTCATTAGTTGATTACATGACTGACAGGAAATTAAAAGCCAAAAAGTTTGTGCAATAGTGCTTTTTAAATGCAAAATTTCAGATGTATTTGTTTGTTTTATATGCTAGTTGCATTTCAAATGCAAATTTTTCACACAAAAATTACCATCAGTTCATAAAATCTAAAACACTTTAATAGAATAAATTACAAAACAGAATAAAAGTAGTTCCAATCAAGACAACTACAGCAGTAAATCACCGCTTAAACATTATTGCATTAGTTATTTCCGTAATAATTATCCATATATATTGATTTACTGTAATACATTGTATATGTAGTAATAACAGGACTTTTAGGGGCCATTTTTGTATCATGAGTACTTTTACTTGTAATTGAGTACCTCTGTATTTCAGCTTTTAGTAAATAAATTGTTTAATAAATTGAATATGTTTGGTATTTGAGCGAAAGAAAAAAAAAAACTAAAAAAACCCAAGGAATTTAACTGATGGAAAAATAAAAAGTTGCAAAAAGAATCTACTACACGGTAGTTGAAAAGTGTCAAAATGAGGATCTGCTTTACCAGTGTGTGTGTCTTATATTAACAGGTGGCACTAGAACCTCTAAAGAAGCTATGTTTCAACAATAATAAAGCGCTCATCTTGTCTTAAATTTGTGTTTGGGCAGCTTCGAAAGTGAGGTTTCATTTATGTTAAGCTAATAGTGTCAGGTGCCCCATTTAGAATGGTGTAGGACTGCAGCCTTCTCCTCCCCCTCTTCTGTATCCCTAATCAGACTCTTTTGTGATCCTTTTATAATTAGCCACTTTACTGGCAGGCAGAATGGAGTGGTGGATGTAAAGCATTTACAAGGGTCGACAGGACACGCCAGCACCTTTTGTATAGCAATTAGTTTGTCTGTGAAGGGATAAGACAAATAGGCTGGGATGGCATCTGGTGGCCTTATAGCTCTCAGTGCCTGACAGAGAGAAAGAAATGGGAAAACAGAGGCAGAAAAGGAGGAAAAAAGAAGTTCAGAGCCAATCAGTAACAATAAGGATCGCGCCACAAGGATTTGCTATGAGGGCTGTAAAGTTTACAGTCTGAGGAAACTGATCTGGAAATGAATAAAGCAGCTCTGACAAATATGATGATAAGAGACTCAGAGAGGGCTGTGTAATAGGGACCTATTTTTTGCACACTACTGATTAAGAACTAGCTAAGTGTCTGTAGAGATTCCCATGTGCACAATGCAGCACAGGCAGAGTTTAGTATGCGTCCCAGTAGGGTTTCCTTTAGTACCCAGTCATTTACATTGTAGTTATCCAAAGACAGAAGGAATGAAAGACAGCGTGTCAAGTGCTGCATTGATCCCTTTGGCCTGATTAGCTCACCAGTGTACCGTCAAAGCAAACTAATCAGATACATTGATCATGGAATACTTTTTAATGCTTCCCCAGGCAATAATATGATTTTTCTCAAGTCAAATTACTAGTCAGTTATCTGTTGAGATGTGATACCAGGCATCTGGGGTTTTAACATTTCCTATGAGATGTCAGCAAGAGTCAGTGGCTCCATTTCAAACTCTAATTGTTTAGCAACAATATGGTACTGACAATAAAATGCCACTTCATTTCCCGAGGCGTCACAACTTCTGCAAACCTAGTTTTGTCAACTATCACTGTCAACAGTGATAATAGGTGTTACTCACTTGTATTATGCTGGCTCCAATACACACTCTCTGCTGCTTTCACTTTTGACCAGAAGAGGTTGCTGTGTTCCCTGCATATAACAGGAGGCAAACAGTCATGACTGATTCCAAGGGGTTTTCTATGAGATAAAGACAAAATAACAATGAAATGCTGATAATAAAAACACTACAACTGAGTAGTTTTGAAGTTATCTGCTCTTTGTGCTCCTTAAAAGAGTAAAGCAGACACGCTGAAAATGCCAAAACAAACCATGAACAAAATATTGAAAACAAATTCCAGTGTGTTGTAATATGTGTGATAATTGCTGGCTATGGACAACAAACCTCCCCCACAAAAAGGAAAGTTTTTGTTAATAGCTGTTAGCCTGCAGCCCTTTAACACTGAACCACCACTAATTGATTATAGATGTCATTTTCATCATTGACAGTAGGGGGCAGGATCCATACATTGATTGCACTTCCATTATACACAGGCCAAGTAATTGTACTGTGAAGCCTATTAACACACAGCTCTGGACAATGTTTTTCCTGTTGATTCATTTACGTTTATTTGCCTGAACCATTTATTTAGTTTTAAAAAAGCTGCTCTGACTCTAAAGCGCACAGCTTTTGAAAGGGATCAGAAGGGAAAAAAAGATTTTAGCTCATATCTTCAAAGTTAAATCTTCCTCAGCCCATTTACACCAATATCTAAACAAGCCCCACGACAGAATCTGAACAGCTGTGAGAGATATGAGTCTCTCTCTGATACCTGTGTTCCCGTGATGCTGGTGATCAAACGCTGTGATAGCATAACATCCCCTCCTGTCTGTCACAGCCTCAGGCTAAACATCAGCAGAGCGCCTTGCAGCTTGCAAATGTTCTCATGACAAAGTTAAAATGTCTCGATTAATATCTGAGTGCTCTGCTGTTTTGTCACTTATCCATGTCTCTGCTTTAGCTGCTTTTCCAGCTTGTGATTTCTGCTGGATACATCCACCCTGATAGTGTTGCTGCATCAGCAGGGAAACGATTCAGGCAGTGGGAGACTTAATTCATAAGAACTAAAGAACCCCTCTTTGCTTGTTTGCACCTGTGATAATTTGCTTCATGCTGCACTTTGATGAAGATGTTGCTGTCTAGATATAAAGGCACTGGTTCCTAAAAATTAAGTTGTTGAATTAAGATGATAAAATCAAATGAGGAATTTACTTAATGCTTGTTTAGTATTTTGTCATTTAAATATATTTAACCACTAAAACACAGAAAAATATTAAACTGCGACCACAATGAAAATGTGATGCCCACTAGGCCCATTTAAAGGAATGTCAGCTTGTCACCGTAGGTATGATATTGTTTTAACAAAAGGATAAATTGCACTTTTTCACAAAAAATAAACAATAAAATATTGTTTCAGTGCTTTCTCATTAATGGCCTCAGAACAATCAGGAGTTTTATTCATTTCCCAAAAATTAACTGCTGCCCTAGGATGAAGTTCACTAATGTCAAGAAGTGAAAGTGTACCAGTAGTGTTCCTCCATGTCGACAGTTAATGTCTCGCCCATCCATCTTTTAACGAGACCTCATGTGTGATGGCATGTGACTTAAAAGCCTGGCTAGTCAGACCTAATTAGCCAGCGCCTAATCAGACTAATCCCTGCACAAGGACACAAAGTGGATTGTAGGGAGCTGTAGAAACCTTCTCTGTGACTGACTCAGTGGAGGTACACAAAAATGAGTATAAGTATTGAGTGCAAAAACTCAGTGTGAAAAATGATCCGATGATCTGATGGCAGGTCCGCTCACTTAACTGCAAATAAGAATTAAATATGAATAAATACAAAGGAAAACTGTTCTCCTATTCTGTAATCTGCTCTCTAAATTTCTGTGTTTCTTCTGTGTCTCTGTTTCCACATCTGTTCAATAGCTGCCCCCCTGTTAATCATTTTTATAGTTCTGCATTTTTACTGGACCTCTGAGACCCAAAATCTTGGTGTACCTGTTGGAAATTTGATTAACACGCTTCACATTCAATTAAGGGAGTTAAAAAAAAAAGGTTGTATACTGAAGCTTATGCTGCCTATGACACAGGGCAGATGGAGAGCAATGATAAATGGGGAAGAGGGATGGATGTGAGTCAATTCTTGCTGTGCAAAAGTTGGTCTGACATGGAGATGCTGAGTTGGACGGGGGGGGGGG
>VUQS01029987.1:0-18666 GCA_015108495.1 Heterochromis multidens | reverse complement strand
TAACCTCTTCGACATGTCAATGGCTGTGAACAAAGAGCAACTTGTAAATAACTCATGAAAGAATAAAGTTACGTTGAAACCAAGCACACCATTGTTTTTCTTGTGACATTACCAATAAGTTTGATGTGTCACATGGCCCTCTTCCTATTGAAAAAACAAAAGTTGTATCCAAGATGGCCGACTTCTAAATGGCCACCATGGTCACCACCCATCTTGGGGAGTTTGCCCCCTCACATATACTAATGTGCCACAAACAGGACTTTAATATCACCAACCATTCCCATGTTATTACGGTGTATCCATATAAATGGCCCACCCTGTAGAATTTACACCCTCATTTTTAACAAGATGGCAAAGTGTTCTTCTCATCACGTGTTATCCTGTTTTCTCCACATGTAGCTTTGTTGAAATACACTGCCTCCATTTTTACTACATCTGGCCACAGCACTTATTTCCAGAATTATTCTACCTTCTATCCAGATGTTGTTTTGTAAACTTGTTATTGATTTGTTGATGTTATTTGTGGTTTTCTTCTGATGACATAAAGAAGCAGTGCACTGCTGCTGTTGTGCCAGCTTCTTTTGCTGTTATATGAATAAGCTTACCCAAACTGATGTTGTACCGATCTGTTTTTGTGGGGAGAGAGCTGAGTGTGAAAATGAATCGTGTGATCAATGGTCAATCTATGTTTCCACCCTCACCCAAGCTGTGGGTAGTGATCAAAAGAAAGAGAATGTGGATGCAAGTGACAGAAATGAGCTTCCCCTAAGGGTGTCTGGGCTCTTGCTTACAGATTGGGTAAAGAGCTCGGTCATTTGGGAGGGGCTCAGAGTAGAGCCTCTACTCCTCCACATCAAAAGGTCAAGAGGTGCTTCAGATATTTGACCAGAATGCCACCCTGGTGATGTGTTTTGGTCATGCTGAAACGCCTGCCCAGGATATGCTGGAGAGACCATGTCTTTTGGCTGTCTTGAGAAAGCCTTGGTGTCCCACCACAAGAGCTGGAGCAGGTGGCTAGGGAGAGGGAGGTCTGGGCATCTTTGCTTAGACTGCTGCCCCTGCAAAGATGCATGTATGTGTGTAAGGATGGATACGTAGCAAATTTTCAGTTAGCTAACTTTGCCTTTCTGTTCAGCAGAGGGACAGTTTACTCAGTCTTCCAGGAAAATTTATCATGCTCTGGAATTATCATTAACTGACAAATTATATGTTAGTGATGCTTGATATGCCTTACAGGTGTTAAAAAGTCACTGACGGTTTAATTAGTTCTCAAATGTATTTTCAATTCTGTGAGCATTAGAATAAAAAAGAAAATAATTGAAATTTTAAGAAAACGTTTTGTAAATGCTTTTCCTTTCAAAACTCAGCAGGTTATATGATTTGCTCATGGATGCATAGAGCTACATGAGGCTAGTTTTGACAAACTAGGGATTGAACCAGGGATTGTTACGCAAATGTGTAAACCACTAGGTCAATGGGAGTTTAAAGAGAGTCTAAAGATCCTTTGGTACTTTGGCAGCACATGCCTTGTGCACTCAGTACATGATAACCAAGATCCAGATCATTTATTATACATGACCCACAGGCACAGCACTGCGAGACACCCACTAACCCCCTGGGAGGTTACGATCGAATACTTTCTGTGTGCTGCAGAGAAATCAGGCGTGACCTATTTGCTGTGTCTGCTATGTCCTCGGATGAACGGGTCATGAAGCAAACGATAAAGTGTAAAATCTATCTGAAATGGTGATAAAGCATTATGACTGGGCGCTGAGTATCCATGTTTCTCCTCCTTACATCAGGGCTGGCTGGGTGGATTGCTGGAGTGTGCCCAACTTCTTGCTCATCATTGACTACACCTGGCACCCCATTTATCCCCAGAAGGCTGATGAACAACTCAAACAGTCATGTAAGCTAATTGCTCAGTATGAGTTCTTTAAAATCTGTCATCCTGTTTTACCCTGATGTTTATTTACTGTTGTTTTATCTCGGTTTGATTATTTCCCCAGTTTCTGAAATGGAGGAATCCATGCTGTCAGCTTTGCGGCCCCCAGAACACACCTCAGTGGCCCACAATGCTCCTCCACGCTTCACTTCAACATCTGCTTCAGCTGCCCACAGTCGGGCAACCACCGACCCCTCAGAGCTGCCCCCTGACAGGCTTCACGTGGAGATGGAAATGTCGCCAGATTCTCAAATAATTCTCTATGGGCCTTTGCTCCGAGCTCTAATCTCTATCAAGGTACAAAAATTCTTAAGTCAGCAATAATGATCTTTTTATACTTTTCTCAGCAGTTACTGTGTGCTCATTGATCAATTTAATATTAAAAGTTTTTTTTTTTTTTTTTTAAAGCTTTCTAATTGCCCTCTTATTTGTTCTCACAGGAAAACTATTTTGGTGAGGATGACATGTACACAGACTTCGAGGAAGCCGTGTCGAGCCCTGTGCTGTCCACTTCTACTTCCTCAGGCCTTGGCTGGTCTCCACTGGGAATGGAGGACAGTGAACACAAAGAAACCTCAGACATTCATCCCCTTGACCTGCGGCCCTGGGACATCACCGTGCTCATTAACCTCTACAAAGTTCACGGCCGGCTGCCAGTGGTAAGACTGATGACAGTCAGTAGTTGAGAAATGAGGGGAGAGGGAGCAGTGTTGGTGCACAGAATATGATTATGAAGCATTGACTCACTGCAGTGGGAAGCAAACACATGCAAGATAAACAAAATAACCTATACTTTTTAAGTATAGTAATAGATTACAAAATAGTGTATTTTACTTTACAAAGGAAAAAAAAATGCATGATGTACATTTGCATGATGTAGAATGTATACATTCAAGTAAATATATTTATTTGCAATATACTTTTTTGTCAGTTGTTTTCCATCAGTGTGGGTCTGTGCTGATACATGACTCCATGTGCTTGCTTACTTTCTCTGGGGCCTACAGCACTGCAGCAGCGAGGGTCCTGAAGCTCCATCAGGCTTCTTGGAGCGGCTGTGTTTTGAGATGAAAAAGGGCTACAAGGAGACAAAGCTTCAGCTGCTCCTGTCCCCCATTCATATCTTTGTCAGTGACAACTACCAGGTATTATACACATCTGCCTGCTTTTTTTTTTTTAATATATATATATATATTAAAAAAAAAAAACAAAACTACTGAAAGTATAAGACTAGATCTGGTTTGGATCAATTTTAGATGTTTTTAGTCACTGCTCTGCGTGTTTCCAGCAAACAATGCTGCTATTTCACTCCCTCTACGCATTTAGATGATGCAAGGCACCTGCGTCTTAGGGCTATGCTATTTTTGGAGCAGGCCAGAGTCCTAAACCACATTACCATTCCGAAGGCTATACAAGAAGGAGAGCACAGAGTTTCACTTTACCATGAGTAAAGCTGTAATGAGTGAACACAAATAAGAAACTGAAGTTAAAAGGGCATTAGTTATAACATTTGCCATTTTACTTTTGTAAAACTTCTTTATATTTCAGCTCACCCTTCAGACTGTTTTTATACATGTTGAAATTAAGTATCGGCAACAGCGGGCTAATTAGATACATTATCTAAGACTTCCATCACCGGTCAGCAACCATCTGACAACCTCCAACCAACAGAGACCGTTCAGCTTCAACTTAAAAGTTGCGCCTTTTCAAATGTGTTCGCTGCAGAGTTAAGGCTACTCTGAAGGTGAACATTCAGTTTCCGTTTTGCATCACTTCTCACAGTTTCAGTTCTGCTCAAGTAGTGGTCAAATGTTTGCAGACAAGTTGGATTCATCCATGCAAACTATGGGCAACTGTGGCAACCTGCTAGCAACCAAAGCAATCTCAAGGATATTTTCGGTGCAGCATCGTATTTCTCTTTGCAACCACTTTCACCTAGCAACTGTATGCAACCACTGTAATACACATTTGCCAGGGGGTTTACTGACAAAATAGGCTTTAGCAACTGATTTCACAGCGACTGCCAGCAACCTGCAGCAACCACTCACCAAATGATCAGCATACATTTTTACATAACAACTGGTGGTTGCCAGGGGGTCGCCGACAGGTCTCTAGACCTGTGCAGCTGAGGTCCCACTTCATGGTTTTTAACGTAGATGCCAACAAAAACATCTTAGAAACACAAAAATACCCAATGCTTAGGCCCAGCTGGAGTCCAATTTAGGCTATGTCCAGACGTACAAGGATATTTTTTAAAACAGATTTTCTGCTTTGGTTTAGAAAAAAAAGTCAGATCCACGCGAGCACTGTTTGGAAAATTTCTCTATCCACACTGACATGCAAAAAACTACGCTATGTTCTGTCAAGAGCATGCCGAAGCAATAGGTGATGATATAACCCCTAAGAAATGTTGGCTACTCAGAAGCCTGGGGGATCAATAACACAGCGCACAGTATGACATCAGAAAAGGTAGAGGTGACCTAAATGTTGTTTACTTGTGGAATAAAGGCCAAAACGTATAGAAAAAGCTACACTTACCAAAAATGTGGACAGGGCCTTAGGCTTCCAGGGTGCTAGGGTATTTTTTTTTCTTTTCACTTACTAAACACATTTAGCCAAAGGTCTTAAACTCAAGCAAATTCTGTCATTTCATTCACTCTTTATTTTGAACTGACAGCATAACGAGTTTGGTTGTTAACTTTTACTTTTGTTTCAAATAATATCTAAATAAGTTTACATTGCATACATGATAATGCTCAAAAGCATTAGTAATATGGTATAAGACAGTGCAGCAACAGAGACTATGTGGCTTTACATTTTAATTGAGTCAGCAATAAATACACAATGACTTTTTAATCTTAACCTGAAAGGGTGATTCAGTCCTCCTGAAAACCATAAAGCCTGCACTAGATGTTACATAATGTGAAGCATGCTTGCAATAGCCACATGTTTGCATAAGCAGCTGCATATTGTGTAACCACAGAATTTGTAATCTTTAGCTGTGAGTTAGATCCTATTTGCTGCTGAGTTAATAACTTTCTCTAATCCCTGGCAGACTGTGTAGATGTGTAGTCTTCATCTCCTTCCCTTGGCTAGATAATAAGCACTTTTTAAATCTGGAATCTGGAAAATCTGGAGGCTTAGAACATAGTCACAGGTTACACGTTAGGAAAACGAGCATTGTGTCACATCACACATTTTTTTTTTTTTTTTAGTTTTATAAGTGCAAATCCTCTCTTGTCACAGCGTCCCACAGCTGACGGGGTGTTGAGGGACGGCCACCTGAGTCTGTCTGGCCTGCAGATGAGGGCCCATGCCATGTTCTCTGCTCAGGGCCTTCCTCTGGGCAGTGACACACTGGAGTATGCCTGGCTTATTGATATGCAGGCTGGGGGGCTCACCGGCAGGGTCACTGTTCCACAGGTGTGTGGGTCTGTTTTTATTAGCTGGAATTAAAGAGGGTTTTGAATTGTGGGATGATATAAAGATTGCTTGTTTGAACATCAGTACAGTACTAATCAAACCTGCCCTGCAACGATTCTGTGTTTGCCAATCTTTAAGAAATGTGCAGATTTTTACTTTAAAGCTTATTGGAATGCCGTGTTTGAATGTGATGGGCTTTAAATATTTTTTTATGCTTTGTCCAACCCCATATTGACTGTATTTTTTTTTCTGTGCCATTTTAAAGTGACTATTTGTCTTGGTGATTATTTAGGTGGCCAGCATGATTGAGTGGGCTAAGACTTTCCTTTTCCACGTGTTCTCCCGAGAGTTCCAGCTAGAACAGCCCAAGCCCTCTGTGATCTGCCAGCATGGTGTTGATCGTCGTATCTGTGATGCCAAGGTGCAGACAGACATTATACAGTGAAATACTGCATGCAATCTGAGCCTCATTTCTACACACATTTTCACTTTCTCTGCTGTAGCTGTCAAGCTCTGGTTTGAACTAGTTAGCAGCTGTGTCTGAATCTCTTACTGGAAGCTGCTAAATTAGATCATTATGGCTGAAGGCTGTTTTTTGTGAGATTTGAATGCTGGTCAGAGCTGTCATTTGTGAAATGAAATGTTCAAATGAGACCAGAAAATAAACGGAGGCCACTCCGAACCTTTCTCTAATGATGCATGACTCAGAAAGTGCACTTTTTCACACAGAAAAACAAAGTCTGAGAAAAACGTCTAACCCATATTTATTTATCTACTTGGAACAGCTGTACATACACAGCACCATGATATATAAAATGATGGAACAGAGGAAGAAGCCTTACAAAATGTCTTGCCTGTATTCGAATACTAACAAGGATATTTTTGAAAACTCTGCCTAAAAGCCCTCATTAGTGTCTAAGCCACTGTGTCTACAGCAGTATTTAAAGCACAATCTGACACTAAACAGGAGCTTGGCTTCTTAGTAACTGTTCAAAAGTTTCTGCTACTAAATGATGGTTGTCTTTCAGCTGAGCTGCCTACCTGGTCACTGTCGCACATCTGAAGAACTAAAGTACACCATGACACGCCTGGCTATGGATGGAGTTGACCTCTTCATTGTGGAGCATAGCTGTGCTGCCAATATCAAGGTAATTAGCATATAAAAGCATCAACTATAAAGATACTCTCTATAGCTAGTTAACTTCATGTCAGTTTATAAATGAAATGTTTGTTTTTTTGGTATTTATGAGCTTCTTGTGTTTTCTCTCTCGATCTCCACCTCCAGACGGGTATTATTCGTGTAGCTAATTGTAACCTGCACAACCAGGCAGTGGGAGAGGGCATCAGTGCTGTGGTGCAGGATGTAAACATGCGGCAGTACATTGAACAGCAACACACTGAGGCGACCAAGCTGCCGCTGGCTGGACAAGGTCAAGGTCCGGGTCAGCCATTAGGTCTCGTTCAGCCACCTTTGCTGCGACGTTCTGTCTGGCTGGAGGCGGGTTCAGTCAACCTGAACCTCATCACAGCAGATATTGCCCTGGCTGCTGACCACCCAGCCAAATGTGAAGTCCAGAGGAATTTTCTGGAACTACATGATGCTCAGACAAAAAGGTAGAAAACACACATTCTAACCTATTATTTTATTTTCCAAGCCCCTATCACTAAAAAACTATTTCAACTTTTTTTTTTTTTTTTTGGCCTAGACTCTCCAGTATTGTGGTCACTAGCACCCATGAGATAAATCATGGGAGACTGGTAATAATCGCACCAATCAGCACGGTTTAAAGAAGTGTAAAAGCTGACATTCCTTTTCAGAGTAGGACTGACTCACACCTTGTATCACACTCCTAGAATGTGTCACTGATACAGTCATGAAACTGTTCAGCTCCTAAGATAAATCAAATACGTTTACATGTAGTTCATTCTATTTTTGTCATTTACAGTGATCTGACTTATTAAATATGATAGCAAACCAGAAGATTGGTCACTTACTGTGATTATGAATGTAATATTGCAGAATCTGTTAAGGAACCAGTGTCAGCAGAGCGCTTTATGTTTTCTATCTTGTAATTGTGCATAGTGTTTTTTATTACTGTAGGTAAATGTTGAAGGTACATTTTATTGACAAGGTCTCGATATAGAGAGACTGGACAAAATTAGACATACAACAACACCAAGAAAAAATAGTTTATTTTCAGCTGAGAAAGAGAGCCCAAATCCTCTTTTTCTAGTTTGCTGCATTTGTCTTATTTTACTTTTTCATTGCCTGTCATTCATTCCTTACATCCCCCCTCTTCTCCTCAGACTCTGGTTCCTGTGGCCAGAGGAGGCTGGCATTCGGAACAAGCGAAGCAGGAACCGCTGTGGCTGCCTTGGTGGCTGCAGGTTCTTTGGAGGTACCAACATGGGCCTGGACTTCTTCAAGCTTGAAGAGCTGACGCCCTCCTCCTCATCTGCATTCTCTTCAGCCAGCACGGAGTCAGACATGTGTTATGGCCAGTCTTTGCTACATCCTGGGGAGTGTATCATTACAAAGGAAACACCCAAAGTGGATGGTATGGATTTGCTAAGATTTATTCTTTATTTTCTACTATCTTCAACAAGAGGGACTCTTCTTTGGAGTCACTAGAGGGGTTTCTTGTGGATCCTGGAAAAAAAAGAATAATTGTAATCTATAACATTGTAATTTATTAGTAAAAGAAAACCTCTTTGACTATACAAGGCCTTGCAGCAAGAGTAGGTGTCCTTGTCTGTCTGGGTTGTTTTTTTGACTGAGAACTTTTTAGATAGATTTTTTTTTTTTAATCTTTACTTTAACTACCATTATTAATCTGTGACCATTTCTCGTTTAGGAGGGAAGGTTGTAGGACTGAAAACAGACACGCACTCTCCTTGTCTGCCTCCTGAGCTGCCTGAGAGGCATGGCCAGCAACACCTCAGTCTCCAGGTGCCCCAACGATCCCACAGCTCAGCCTCTTCCTCTGAAGAAAACAGCTCCTCCAGTGCTGCCTTGCCTTTGCTGGCAGGAGAGAGAGATTCCCCCTCGCCAAGCACAGAGGAACGCATGTTCCCTATGAATGGGAAAAGCCCTGCTGAGTGAGTACCAAATAACACCACATTTATGTAATTTACTGTAGCCTCAAAATTCTGAACAGCACATAATGAACTCTGCTTCTAGTTACCAATTGATTTATTAGATATAAAATTTTGTGTCAAAATTTTATGTCTATACATATCCTGTCATGCATTCTGAATGTTACATTTTCCCCGATTTCTTTGTAGCACCCTAGGGGAAGTCCCAGAAGTGTCACCAGTCTCACCCAACAGCTCCCAGGACCGCTCCTCAGTTCGCTCACCTCTCTGCTCTCCTCTCAAGCGTCAGTCCTCTGTGCAGTCTGGTCGGCTGGGCAGCACCAAGAGCCTATCAGCGGCTGTTTTCACAGATAAGCCACCACCGGTGCTGTCTGGAGGCGTGCAGTTCAGCAGCGAGGTTTCCCGCAGCGATGAGAACGTCTTAGATTCCCCCCATCAGCGTAGAAGCTACGGCTCCTTTCCCTTCACGCCATCAGCAGACTCAAACACCTTCCATCAGTACCGGTCTGCTGACTCCAGCATGTCAGTGGCTGACAGTGAGGCCTACTTCTCCGCTGCTGAGGACTTTGAGCCAATCAGCAGTGCTGATGAGGGACCGGGGACTTACCCAGGGCGCAAGAAGAAGAGGAGGCAGCAGATGCAGCAGCCTCAGCAGCCCCCGTATCACATGGAAAACTACAGGTCAGATGAGATGATAACATACTTTAGAAAATGGAGCGTGGAATATTCTCCAAATGGCACTAAGCCCCAGGGAAGCTTGCAAAAGTTCTCAAAGTTAAAGAGTTTGAAAATTTGAGAGGATGGTCAGATCAAGTACAAGGTTAAGCATGGGGATTAAGGTGATGGTAGACTGAAGACAGCTCGCAGTAACATCAAAGAGTCTCTCATTTCTCCTCTCTAAGAGCAGATGAATTAATGACCTGTCTAGCAAAGTTCTGACCTCGCTGTATTTCTTTCAAAGTGCTACCCCTTTTAAATAATATTAATGAGCAGTTGTAAAGAATTTTTTGATTTAAATTGTACATGTTAAGATTCAAACTACATTTAAATAAAGCAATAGAATGAAAAGTTTCACTTTAAGTTTGATGGTAGCTGGAGTTAGAAGCAAATTCAGAGACCTTTTGAAAATGAGCAACAAGGTGACTTTCAATTTTTACAATGATTGTAAAATATCTTGAGTCAACAATGCGCAAGAATACATGAACTGTTTTTATGTTTAATAGCAAACTAGTTGCGAATATACCTGTAAAGCAACTTGCCCTGAAGCTAAATACGTTGCAGCTTTATTTTATTACTCTGATTGGATCATGCATGCATGGCTGGATGTCATGTAAACGGGTTGAACAAATTAGATGTTTGATCCATGGGTAGCCACTTACTGCTGGTATGTTTCGCAAATTAGATTTCACTCTCTTTCTGAAACTACCTTGTAATTTCTCTGCTGCCATAAATTGTTCTCGCATTGATTTGAGCACGCTTTTTGATTGAGACAGCCTCCACAAAAACACAAATAATCAATTTGCTTTTGTGAAAAGTTTGAGCAGCCACAATCATGGAAACTGTGAAAGCATAAGGCTGAATTCAAGAGCATAGACATTCTCAACATTTTGGTTCAGAGCTAAGTATTTTTGCTTTCAAATGCAATGAAAGACCATTTTCCACCATTTTTCCACCAAAACAGTTATGCTTAGATTGACATTATTTTAATACCTTTAATTTGTTGCCTTTTTATTAATACTTTGTCCTCCCTCAGCCGAAGCTCCATCTACCACAGTGTTGAGGGTCCTCTCACGTATGTTCTCAACGGGGAGTTGATCACTGAACCACGTCCTCTGCCGCTGCCTCCTATACTACCTCCACTGCCGCCCCAGCCTCTGCCCAGCCACACATCTCAGGCCTCCTTCGTCTCAGCCCTGGCCATGGAGGAGGAGAGCTCAGTGGAGGCAGAAAAGATGGCGGAACCGGGCCCAGTAACTCGACAGCCTCATGTCATGGCATGTTACCAGAACTACCTGGCCCACTACCAGGTAAATTCTTTGGCATTACACCCCTGAAGGAAACATTTGTTGATGTGAAGCCTGAAATAAAGATTTGTTTATTGTACCTCCATTTAACTTCATCTCTACTAGGTCTCAAATTGGTCTGTCAAGCAGCCCACCAATAAAAGAACCTCCAAGTCTTCTCTGCATCGCCCCCTTGATCTGGACACGCCTACCAGTGAAGAGAGCTCCGGCTGTTTTGACCAGCTCTCTGTCCCCAGCTTTAAGGTCTTTAACTTTAACTTTAACTTAATAGTATTAGTCTACATGTAGTGAGATTACTGACTCATTCCACACATATTACTTCCTCTGTAATACTGTTAATGCTAGGATTGTATCTCTATGTCCAAAATACATCCAGACCATCAGTTTAAGAATGGGCCCATTTCTTTTTTTTTTTACATTACAGGTGATAAAGCAGGGCCTCTCAGCCAGTTCACTATTAGACAGAGGAGTACAGCTGATGGGTGAGAACAACAGGTATTTAAGCTGCATTTTTTAACTTCAAGATAAAACATTCTCATAGGAATGTGTGCTTTTTTTTTTTTTTACTTTAAAATAAATTTACTTTAAAATCATGAAACATAGATTTTCCCATAACTTTTAATTATGAAGTTACTGTATTGCCGCTCAGCCTGATGAGATGTTTTTCTTTTTATCAGCCAGTAATGTGTCAGACACCATCTCTAATTATACTCTGCAACACACAAGTTACAGCCCTTGGAGGTTGCCGCCTCTTCTATGTTTGATTCTAGCCCGTGAATGTCTCTTCATATCTCTACAGTACACCATATACACCCCTGGATAAGAGGGCCATGGAGAACACAGATGAGGACACAACGACAGATGACTGGTCTCTGGAGCAGCCCCTAGCTCAGACCAGAACCACTGCCATTGTGGAGGTGAAGGGGGCCATCAATGTGGTGCTCACACCCCTTGTGGCTGAATCCCTGGACAGGTAGCAACAAGGACCTGGCCTGGAACATTTCTGTTGTCAGGCTGCCTCATTAGCCTCATCTCCTGCAGAAAAACCAGATTAAAAAGATAACCTCATGACTGCCAAAAAAAACTCTTTCTCACACTGCTCTTTCTTAGTTTACGGTTATTTTTAGCCTGAAGCTAAGATTTGACCCTAAGCCAGTTTAATCCCTCTGCACACTGAAACTTGGATCTAAAATTCTGCTGACATGGCTTTGGAGTCTGGTCCTTTTCTTGATTGTTTAGCAGTGTGAATCTTTAGTTTGCCAAAGGCCAGCAGCACTGGGTTGGCAATATTCTAAAAGACATTAATCTCTTGACTTGTGCACTTTGGAGACTTCAAAAATAATGACCCAGTAAATCAGGTTATAGATTTCTTTTTCTTTTTTTTTTTTTTTAATGAGAATCTGGTGCCTTTACAGTTTGTTGCATATAGATATAACTTGTATCAACTCATTCTATGAAACTTTGTGTACTTGGTTTGTTTCAGGTACATCGAGTCCATGGCTCACTTTGCCAGTATCCGACATCCAGCAGCAATTCTGGATGACCTGCATGGGAAAGTCCTCAATGAAGCCTATCAGATCAGCAAGTCTACAGTCACTGAGTCTGTAAGCAACAACAGTTTAACATTTAAATGTTTTTAATTTAAATGTTGAGAGATTTAAAAAAAATCTCCTTCTTATTTTAAAAGTGAGTTGAAGTGGGGTTTATTGCCTGTTGACTCTTGTCCCTCTGTTTTGGGTCTGGGTCCACACAGAGCCAAACAGGCAAGCAGGAGCATAAGCTGTCCAAGACAGAGGGCACGACCCCTGGCTCCCTCAACATCTCCCATGGCCAGACAGACCTGTCTGTCAAACCAGATAATGTGAAAATCAAGGGCCTCCAAGCCAACGTGTCCATCCCCAAGGTGAGACCTGTGACCCAGAATAATGAGAGGCCAATGGCTTTCCTAAAAAATATGCTCTAACCACAAGGGGTTTGGGAGCAAGCACAGAATCATGAGCACTGCTGTAGATCCATTTATATTGAAACAATGAATATGCAATAAGTTCTGATTTAGTATAGAATAATACTGGTAAGTGCACTTATTAAGCTGCTTGTTTATTGTTTTAATTTGCTGTGGAACAATGGGTTTGGAAACAGATGTCCCCTTTTGAAGTTTCAAAGCCCCTTATGTCAGCATTTTTACTTCCTCTAAATGGAAGCCGTATGATTACTTAAAGCTGACTGTGATCATGATTTTCCTTGTTTTCTGTCATATGTACTCTTAAACTGATCTATGCCTTCTTGATATAATAATGTTGGGTAGATAACAGCAACCGCTTGCTCTGACTTTCCACTCTATTATTCCACTCATCCTTGTGGTATAATGGTTGGTCTTACTAAAAATATTATTGTTGACAAGAGTATTTGTGTTCTCAGAATCAAATTTCTGAAGGTTTTATTTTTAAGAACAGTATTTTTTTTTTTTCACATAGCAGTTTACTTCAAGTTGGATTTGTGTCTCTTTGATTTGCTATCTTTTGTGTGCAGGTGAACCTTTGCCTCCTGCAGGCCTCTGTTGAGGAAGGGTCACCATCTTGCTCCAGTAAATGTGTCACACATGTGTCTCTAGTGGCACTGTGCTTTGACAGGATTGCCACCCAGTTCAGGATGAACAGGTAATGCCTCCAGCGCTTGTCATGACATTGTACGTGTTTGTGTGCTTAGACTGACTAAGCTTTTTGGAGTGTATGTGCCCAGGGCAAATATCCATGTTTGACATGCTCTGCTGTGGTTGTTGGAATGCATTTTTTAAGAGTACTAGTTCAGTAGGATTTAAGAGTTTAGCCTAATTCAGATTTTTATTTTTTGAAAACAATTCTCAGCTCCAGAAGGTGTGCAGAGTATGAAATCAACTAAATGTACATTTAAAAAGATATCTAACATGCACATTTTATTCTGCTGCTTTCAGGGGTATTGTAGAAGAGACTCCCAACACCACAGAACATGGCCGACCTTCCGTCATGTTGGAGAAGTATGCTTCAGCCACTAAGATGCAGCCTCAGTCTTCAGGCTCCTTGCGTTCCAACGCCGGCATTGAGAAAGGGAAAGAGATTGCTGCAAGGCTCAATATCCACCGAATCCACAGCCAGCTCCGAGGCCTGGACTCCACAGGTTGGCTCTGCAGAATGATAGTTTTGTTTGAACATCAGACGCTGACTTTTTAACTGCAATCCCTTTGTTAATGAGCTGTATGTGACAATGTGGAAAAAAATTGCTGTTACTTGACCTACACTATCAAGACCCATTGGTCTTGACCCATTTTAGTGCATTTTGTATTTATAATGTATGTGGGATTTTCTGACAGTTGTGTTGCTCCTTCATCTGTAGACATCGGCACATGTGCTATCACAGCAATCCCTTTTGAGAAGTCCAAAGTTCTTTTTGGCCTGGAGGAAATGGAGGAGTTTTCACTGGTGGATGAAACTGATGCCCAGGGAACAGCAGGTGATCTGGGCCGTTCTGCTGCATCTCTGGAGAAATGGGGCTGGATCATGTTTGAATGTGGCATTGAGAACCTCACGGTCAAAGGTAAATTGATCCAGGCTCTTTAATCATAAGTCCTGCCTAAGTTTAGGGCTGGAAATATTAAGATTCTGATTATGATGAGGGTTTTTGTGCACTAATTTATGAATGTATTACACTTTGTTTTGCAGGGGGCCGTCAGTCAGGAGCTATTCTTTACAATGCATTTGGTGTGATGGGGCGCTCAGACACCGGAGGAAAGACAGGAATGTCTAAGTCCAATGGTTCGACCGGCTCTCAGACAGGAAGTGGTTATAGTACTGACATGTCTGATGACAACCTCCCACATGATGCTGTCAGTCCAGCCTCTGATGTTAATGAGCACTCAGACTCAGATGACCAGGTGAGACACCAGAAAGTCTTCTCTTCTGTAAAATTGCTAAAAAAAAAACTCTGCCATATTTGATTGACTCACGCCTTACATAACAGTGAGATGTAGGCCATTGCGTAGTAACAGTGATACCAAAGTGGTTCTAGTATTGAACAGCATAACAGGAGGTTGAACCAAAATCATAAACTGTAACAGTAATGGATTTGTAAGGGGATAAAACATGAGGGGCAACCACACTTGAAAAGATGAAGTTGCTGAAGAAGTGAAATATTCATCTAAAAATCTTACATCAAGGCAGAAGTGAGAATAACAGCAAGACACAACATGTTCATCTTGCTTGAGTAGGCAGGCAGAATTTTCACAGCCGACAGGTGTTTCCAGATGTGATGCTTAAACTTTTCTGCAGAAGCATGAAATAACAGCCCGAGGATCATAAAGCGAGTGAAGCAGGCAAAAGATGCATCAGTCTGACTTCCCTTCAGAATCAAAAGATGTTTTGCAGTGCCATCAGCTCCGATCAGGGAAAAAAAAAAAAAAAACAGTAGGACCCTGGTACAACCTTCTTTATGGAAGACTCGCAGCAATAAACAAATGCTGAAAAACATTTGTATCTACAGTTTGTCCCCCACTCGCTCGATGAAGATGAGTGTCTACAAGCAGCAGTGAAGCATCATGCAGGTTTCTCACGGGGGCTTTATTTCTGAAAATAGATTTCAGTCAGAATTAGTTATTTTAATGCTGCAAATCACAGTCAGATTAGTGTCCATTGCCCTATACCTCGCAGGTGATGTCTTATCACTATTAAATTCATCTTGCAGCACAACAGTGAGCCTAAACATGAACAACTACCTTCAGGAATAAGGTGCATGGAGTTCTGCAACAAGCTAACAAGGTCCTAAATGTCACAAAAAAGTGCAAAAGCTCTCTTGCACTCATTTCAAACTGATTGTTTTATTTTAATGTACAGCAGTCATTGTCTAGGACCATTTTTTGATTCAGATTTGTTTTGCTCACATAAAAATTAAAACACTAAGATTAATGTTCAGATATGTATTAAAAAAATAAAACTTAATTGTAGTAATTGTGTTGGATCTGACATGAGTTAGAAATAAAAGATGCAACAACCTTGCATGCATTTCATTGAATCTGACAATCTATGATGGCAAGTGCAGCTCCACACAGAGGAGAGCCATAAATCTGCTACCTCCTGTTAAATCCTGTTCACTTCTGCTCTGCAGGATGAAGGGGTTGAATCAGACGACCTGAAGAAAGACCTCCCTCTCATGCCCCCACCACCTGACTCCAGCAGCATGAAACTCACCATTAGAGAGATCTGGTTCAGTTTTGCTGCTCCCACCAACGTACACTCTGCGTCACAAGCCATCTCCAGGTAGGGCTGTGATGACTATACGAACTTCTTTACATAAAAGCTGTAACATCATCACAGCAACTCTTTCCTTTGCGTCGAAATGATACAAAGAGGTGAACTCGAAGTTGAGTTAATCAAAAAAAAAAAAACGTCAGCCACTCTTCATCATCATCTGTCTGAAGCATGATAAGCTGATTAGTCATTCTTTTAGTTTTGAGTTAAGTTTTGAATTTTCTCATTACTCAGCCTACTGTGCCTGTTGTCTGCAGTAGAAAATAAAGCAACAAAGCAATTCTTAACCACTTGCAGTTGCAGATATAATCATTTAAATGCTATAGTTTTTAAACTATTAACTTTGCAGAAGTATAATTATGTTTTCGGTTATAATGAGAAGTAGTTATTAAGGTGTTTAATAATTGTCTGACTCTTTTGGGTATGTGTGTGTTTTTAGGCAGTTGAATCTCCTCAGCACAGCCACACCTGCCATTGGAGCCTGGTTGGTTCCCATCGACCAGCTCAAATCATCACTTCGTAAACTGGACATGGAGGGCACTCTACGTGTTTGTGCTGTTATGGGCTGCATTATGACCGAGGCTCTCGAGGTTAGAAGTGCATATTTAAACACATCATCAAACAGAGGAGCGTATGGGAGCGCCTGGTTGAATTATTATTAAAAACATTATTTTCTTGGATGAGCTTAATTTAATGGAAATGCCATGTAAAGCAGTTAAAATTCCCAGCAATAGACAACTTTTTGAGTTTTATCATTCCCAAACAGAAAAAGAGCATCCACATCCCGATCAGGAGCAAGTACAACCGTGTGACGAAACGAGCCCGGTACCTCCATGAGAATCCTTCCTGTATGCTTTGTAACATCTTGCACCGCTACTTGCAACAAGCTGACTACTCTGTCATAGAGGAGGCTACCATGGTTAGTGCGAGGTCTTTGATCTGTTCTTCTGTTACACTGCTTCAGGTTCACAACATGATCATGTGTAGTTAGATGGCTAATGAAATTAAAAGATATCGATTCTTTTGGCTCCCCTGCATTATTTAAACTAATCTGTTAAAAGTGTGAAAAACTGGCACTAATCCATTTCTTTCCTCTCTTTTTACTTCAGAATGATGGGGTCCCAGCCCTGGTTACTCTAAAGAAAGGTCTGGTAGCATTGGCCCGGCAGTGGATGAAATTCATTGTGGTAACTCAGGGTTTCAAGGCTATTGGTCTGATGAGGCCCAACCAGCTTACCAAACCCAAGGAGCCTCAGCAGAACCAGGGTGACACAATTTTGGGACTGGACAATGGAGCTGCACTGCAGAGTGACACCAGCGCGGATGGAGCTGAATTTGAATTTGACGCAGGTGGGAACTTACAGCTTTCAGAGTGCTAATAATATTGTGAGCCACCCATCTGTTGCCACAGATGGACTGTGAAACTCTTGACCTTTACTTTGTCAGTGTTTGCAAAGATCTGTTATAGACTGATATCACTGGTTTGCCGAAAGGAGCTGTAGAGTTGAATGACGGACTGTTCAGATTAACCTCTTTAAAGGAGGGTTTGTTTGTTTGTTTTTTCTCAGTTTTATTTTGTGTTGTTTTTGTGAAGCCACAGTGAGTGAACACACGATGTTGCTGGAGGTAGCATGCAGCCGTCCCCCACCAAAAGAAGCCAACTCTGGTCCTGTGAGCGGCGTGGAGATCATGAGGAAACTTTCCAAGTCGCATACACACAACGAGTCTGTGCTCAGAATAAAGGTAGGAGTTTCAGTTTTATGTCCTGTCGTCTTATGAATGCAGTTTATTTATGACCACAAACGAATGTGTTCGTATGGTCCCCTTCCTTTCTCTGTGCAAATCAGGCTGCATAGATAGCACAACAGATGATGTACTTTTTGTAACCAAGATTGTTGATTTCATAAATTTGGATTGGTGGTTGGACAGAACAAGGAATTTTAGGTTGTCATGAGAGAGAGGTATTGTTTTTTTCTGACATTTTATAAGCCAGGGTTGCATAACGATACCCTGGTTTATATAAATACTATTCTAAGGTAGGAGCTCTCCACTGCAGACTGATTGTGCTGTCTTGGCTGTGGTATGAAGGTGATTCTGCTTTTGGAAAGCCAGGATGGAGGGATTAGAGCTTTACACTCAGTGACGAGATGACATTTTCCTCTCTCCCAAATTGAAGTGAGATGTGTTTATAGAATTTTTTTTTTTTTTTTTGAGGCAACTCAGGTCTTTTGTCTAAAAAGTATTACCTCAGCTTTAAGTTCAGCCGTGTTCATAATGTTGCCAGACACAATTTATCCCACCTGTCGCTGAACTAGAACAGCCACTGGCAGCTTGTGAAAAAATTATATAGTGTGAACACGAACTCCCCTCAGCAATCTGTACATTTGTCATACCAAGGGCTCCCATCCCTACCAGTCGCTAAGCTACACCAGTGGTGACACAGCAGCTGACTCACCCGCCCATGTGAGCCGCACAGGCCTGCCGGCCAAGGACAGCCCTAGGAAGGAGAGCCTTCTGAGCAATCTGACGGGCAGCTTTCGGAGTCTGCACAATCTGCTGGAGGGCACGCCTCAGAGGAACGAGCCTTCTGCTGCCACCGCAGCCAAGAGCAGCTCGCTCACTCGCACAGGTGCTTACACTCAACCACTGTTTTGATGCACTGCTGCTAACTGCAGTATGGGGAAGGTTCTGGTAAAAGCTGATCATGAGTTTGAACTTGATTTTTATCATAACTTCAAACAATCTAGTTGCATTTCTGTTCTAACACTGACCTCTACTGTTCAGTTATGTGAATAATGGTTAACTGCAGCATGTTCTTGCATCAGCCACAAGCTCACTGTGAACAAATATGTAGAGAAAAAAATGCACTAAAACCCAAGAAGAAGTTAAGAAAGAAAACCTGTTA
>VUQS01029985.1:0-13863 GCA_015108495.1 Heterochromis multidens | reverse complement strand
CTTGGAAAAATTTAAAAAAAAATTTTTTTTTTTATCTTTTTTTTTTTTTTTTTTGCAAGACTTGTAGGTTTTTTTTTCTGGCAAAGAGTTCTTAAATCAAAACTGAAGACTTCACTCTTTGCTCTTTGCTCCAAAGGAAATCCAGTGTGCAGATCTTGAGATAACTTATTTTTCTTTTTGATCAGCAACCCATTATAACTCTAAGGTCAAGAATAGACCTAAATTCCTTTTGTTTGATGTATAGATTACATCCAGTCCAGACTCAATAATCCACATTTTCTCTTAAATAAAATAAAATTAGGTCATTAACCCTTCTTTTCTAGAGTAAATTTTGTAAGGTTCAAACTTCAAGGTTCCAGACTGTTTGTGTAACATACAAATGATCAACCGAAATGCGCACTTCGTAATTGTTTTTGATGGGTCATTAATGGGTTTTTTTGACCCAGAATTAATCAGGACTAGAAGGTGATTCTGGTATCAAATGTAGGTTTAAAAAAAAGAGACGTTTTATATGTTGTAACCTGTTTTGAGCAGCCACCTATCCCACAGGGTGATATGAGCCTTGAAAGTTTACACAGAATGCAGTTGTTGAAGTTTTCTCCATCAGAAACAGATCAAACATCCAAGGTATCGATGCTTGTTTCTGTTCCTCTACGTCACAGACATTAAACTACTGCAGTTTATTCAAACTATGATAGATCTCATCATACTGACGCTCACATAAAGGTAGAGAAAAAAATTTGAACTTTTTTTCATATTTGACTGATTTTTATGTGGAATGATCCAGAAGCCTTTCTTGAATCAAAAGGAGAAATGCTTTAACATGGTTCAATTGACAGCTCAGCTTTAACTTTTCTTCTTTGCTATAATGTGGACCTCTCCTGTCATACTGATGCTGACTTTAAGTGTCTGCGTTTATCCTGCAGGAATATAAGCCATATATGTTCTGGATGAACATGATTGATGCCTTCTACCAAAGTCTCGTCTGCTTCTTCATTCCTTACTTTGTAAGTTTCATTTCCACCATTGTTCTTCACCAAGTTATTATAGTTTTACCTTCATTAGTTTTTTTTTTTTTTTCTGTACAGTTTCGTTTCAGTGTTAATTTTAGTGTTTTTTTGCTCTTCACATGGCTATTGATATGGATTTGTCAGGGACAAAATTTAAGTGAAGAACTGATTTATTAATTTTTTTTAAATTTTATTGACAGGAACGATTCCAATACAGAGCAACCCTTTCGCTAATTTTTATTTCCACAAAACCACAATGCATTCAACATACAACAATAAATACACAAAAAATTGTGAAAAATACAGAAATTCAGTGACATAACGATATACACAGCCTGGTCTCATAGCAAAACTTGAAATAGTCCCAAAAAAGCAGTTTTATCTGTTTGTTGTTTTTGAAGGCAGTTAATTCCCAGTTCTAGCAAGCACACGTATACATGCCTCCTCATGTTGTGCTGGTAAAAAAAACTGACCAAAAGAACAAAAGTCTATTTCCTTTATATTTTTAAATTAAATGTTCTCATACCTATTTTTAGCTTTTAGTTTGATTTAACCAAAAAAACATTATTCACTAATACCACGTTGATGTTATTCTGTCTTACCCTTGTTCTCCTCCCGTTCTCCTCATTCTTCTGTCCCCCAGGCCTACGCTGACTCTGATGTGGATCTGTTTACATGGGGAACTCCCATCACCACCCTTGCCTTATTCACTATTCTGCTGCATTTGGGCACTGAGACCAAAACATGGGTAAGAAACCTGATTATGATTAACAGCGACTGCCCACTTTTTTAAAGGCTCTGGTTCCTGAAGTGAATTTCCTGTTTATTTTCTCCAACGACGTTTCAGAAAATCTTTATCAAGAGTTTTAAGCCTTAAATCGAGCCAACCAGCTACAAGTGAATTATGACAATAAAAAGATTTAATTTGGATCAAAAAAAAAAAGAAACTGAGAAAACAGCACAGGTACCAGAATGTGTGCATAATTATTTTTAATACTAAAGGAACTACTCATCCCACAATGCATTGCAAATACCAGATTCCACCGCGAATGACTTCCAACCTTCTAAATTGAATCCTTTTCATTATTGTAGTGTTATATAATAATAGTTTGAATATATTTTGTGTATTCTTCAGTTTAGGATTGTGGGTAGAGTTGTTGTTTTCTCTGACAAATAAAATGGGCTTTATTAAAACAAGGAGCATAAACCATGGTTTCACGTTGTCGTAGCTCATAGTCTGTCTGCTTTGGACGGTTATAATATTATAGCTCATAACGCTCAAAATTGGGCAGCTTGGTAGCGCGGTGGTTAGCACAGTTGCCTCACAACAAGACGGTCCTGCTTTAAATCCATCTGGCCGGGGTCTTTCTGTGTGGAGTTTGCATGTTCTCCCTAAGTCTGGTTCTCTCTGGATACTCCGACTTCCTACCACAGAGAAAGACAAGCAGTTAGTGGGGATAAGTTAATTGGTGATTCTAAACTGTGAATGTGAGTACAAATGGTTGTCTTTCTCTTTGTCTTAGCCCTGCGACGTCTGTCCAGGGTGTACCCTGCCTCTCATCCTATGGCATGGCATGGATAAGCGGAAGAAAACAGATAGATGGATGGATGAAACGCTCAGAATTCCTGTAGAGAATATGAATGGGATTTTTATTTCCGGGACCTCACTTTTGGTTTATAATTATCCTTCATTGGTAAAATTTTACAGGAACCTTCGTAATAAATCATAAAAATTATAGTTTTATGCAAATAATTCATAAAGTAAAATTTTTTAACCGATTTCTTTTTCATGGATTGAGAAATCAACATTACAGAAATTCTTTACCAAAACAGTGTCTATTTGCCAAACATTAGACATTAACAATTTATTTATTTATTTATTTTTGAAAAAGTCTTCGGTTTCATAACTAGTGAAAACAAAGATGAAATTTTTATTTAATTCCTGGAATCTGCTGTAAATGGCTTTGACATACTTCTTTAAGTGGTTTTATTCTGTTGTTTATCAGCAAGAGTTTCCTCTGCTACTGCAAGAATACATCAGTCACTTAGTGTATATGTCGAGGGCTTTTATTGTGAAAGGCAGGAACAGGAATAATTGTTTGTCACGTAGAAGCATAGAACAAATTGGGTTTCTGGAATAGTCTGGGTTGTGACAGGCAGAAGACAGCGGAGAGAATCTAGTTAATTTCTGTTCAGCCTAAACGCTCCTTAAACTGTGATTTGAAGTTGTGCAGAAGTCGGAACAAAACTACATCAGAGATGTGCCCGGTGTTTTCCCGTGGTGAGACCAGCCTTGCTTCCAGCTTATTATATTTGAACCCAAACTGAATCAGTCAGCCAGAGATCACAAAATTGAAAAACAAGTGAAAAGAAAACTAAACAGCTGAAGGGATGGAATCAAAGAGCTCTGTAGCATCAGGGTTTATATATCAGCCTGACACCATGTTTGCCTCTGCAAACAGTCCACACTACATTACAGCACGCTAACACTTCTCACTGTCACAGAGCTCAGAAGTGCATGCCTTTTTCACCCCCATTACCCCGGTGCCTTGGTTTTATTCCCAGGTATCCGTGCGTGGTTCTCATAAACACTTTAAATTTATGACCTTGCACTGAGTCCGAGTCTTCGACATTATCTCTGTAGCTTATCTCTAAGGTTTATTTTTGTTTTTTGTTTTCTTTTTTTTTTTTTAACACATAGAAGAGTGTCCTTTTCACTAACTGCCTTCATGGACACAACTGCCCTTCGTTCAAGGTGTTTTCATTAAAAGGAGCATGATGGAAGGTACACCTCCACATGCTCAGCTGGCAGATCCTTCATTCTCTCGCTGCTCAGGAACATAATGCATGCCTGATTGGTAAAATGGTGTGAAAGTCAATTAAAGGTATGGGAGGTGACAGCAGGAAGCACTCCTTTCTCTTTCCCCCCCATACAGAAGCTGAGAGGCTGTAATTAATTGCATGTGTCAGAACAACACTTCAGTGAGCCATTGTACAGGATTCACTGTGTCAGACGTCAGATCAGCCAATCATCTCCAGGATGAAACATGAAGAGTTTTTTCCCCTCACTGACTAAACTCATTTTAGGGCACGGGAAGACGTACAGGATTTCCATATGTGATGTTCTGCATGCAGACTTCTGACTTTCTCTCTTTAATATAGCCTAAATGTACAGCAGGCTTTAAGTTGCAGTGTTTTGGTTTCTTCTCCAAAGATATCATTAAATATTAAATATTCTTGTATGGATTAGCAGTATTGTGTATTTGTCCACTAGAGTGCTGTGTCACATTTTGCAAAGTAGCTGATAGCTGCTTTTCTCCTTTGTGAACCTGCCATCATCATGATTTTACTTTTACTCTTCACACACATAGTTTAAAACTGGCAATTTAGTCAGCAAAAAGTTGTGATCTGACTGGTAAGTAATACTAAAAAACCACTCGAAATACCAGTCCACTGACCATTTAAGGCACTTTGCACTTTTGGCTTTATTCAGTTTGCATCAGAGGCATTTCCAATATGCAGGCTGGCGAATCTAGGGATCAAACCACCACCTCCTGAGCCACAGAGCATATTGTCATATTACTCATCCTTGTGTCCTTTCCCTATAGACCTGGATGAACTGGCTGTCAATCACCTTCAGTATAGCCTTATTCTTCACCGTGGCTCTGTGCTACAATGCCTCCTGTCCCACCTGCTACTCTCCTTCCAACCCATACTGGACCATCCAGAGGCTGCTGCAGGAGCCCCTTTTCTACCTGCTGTGCTTCATCACACCTATAGCTGCACTTCTGCCTCGGTACTCTGTGTTCAGTTTGTGGATGAGTGAAAACATGAGCCTGTTTTTTAAATATTTATGATCAGAGTCATGAATTATTATTGATATCAGATGCCTTTCATGTTTATCTCAGCAGCCTGGCATTCATCGGTGGAGCAGTGCTGATGTCTGTCTCTGTTTTACTTTTCAGATTTTTCTACAGGGCGTGTCAAGGCACGCTGTTCCCCAGCCCAGTCCAAGTTGGAAGGCAGTTGGATAAACTCCCCACTGACATACGCAGGAACATCCTCAGCCTGAGCCAGGTCAAGGTGGGGTTGCCGCTCGGCCCCAAGCTTCCCTTCCTGTCCCTCGCTAAGCCCTCGCCTAAAGGTTGCAATAAAAAGGACCAGAGGAGCGTCTCTGGCTCTAAACAGGGGCCTCTATTACAAACAGATGAAGAAAAGGGCCAGAGAAACCTGCTGCAGCCCAGAGACAGTGACATGCACCTCTCAGATCTCTATACATTAGCTCCTTCAGAAGTAGACACCCTTCCATACACCAAAGACACCCCCTCCCTTTCAGGGGAGCTGCAGCCTCCTTCCAGCACAGACTCTGAGCATCTCAGTAAGACTTTACAGCTGTCCGATGTGAGTCTGTCCAGCTGCGTCACCTCCACGCCTCTGCCTGCACAGACAGACAGCGTGCAGCTGAGCCTGCCCCCTGACGGAGCCTCGCAGTGCGTCAAATACACGAGGAATTTAGTGGAAAGACTCAAATCTGAGAATGCCGTCAGTCCGGCACACAGGACAGAGCAGCCGGCTGAACGGTCACTGCATGCCTCCCCATTATGTCTTAACTAAAAATACAATTGCACAATAGTTTTTTAAAGATCTAATTTTATTTTTCAAGCAGATTCTTTTATGAAACATGCAAAGAGGTACTTTATATTTTGGATGTAAATCTAAAGCAGAGATATTTTGGGGTTTTGGGAGATTTGTTTTTATTTTCTTGATACTGGGAAACTTAAAGTTCACAAAGAAGAAGCATCTCAGTACTCCATCAGGTTTTAATGAAAGGAAGAGCAGAGCATAGAGATACTACCGCTGGGTTGTTTGGGAGTCTGTTTTCTCTGTGATGTGGTACCCAGTTAGTTTTTCAGCTTGGCCTGTAAACGCACTAAGACCTGGATCAAAGGCGTCTGTGGCCTTGAACTAGTGCTGGTAAGGAAAGAAGTTTCTGTACTTTACTTTATACTTTGTCCCCACAGAAGCATATTTCTGTGAGGGCTTCCATGCAGATTATCCCAAAGGTTTATATTCACATGCAGCAAATAGTGGCATTGGCTCAGTGCACATTTTCGTGTTGTTGCTGGATCGAGAAACATTGAAGCCTGTTTATAGCTGTTCTCTTGCACAGTAAATTCTTCTGAATAATAATTATTAGAGCTGTTGGTAGTAAAGTTATTTATGCATTATGACAGTTCACCAAGAAATCATCATTTCAGTCTTTATGCACTAAGAATCCACCAGGAATTATGCTCTCTGTCAGTGCGTGTGTGTTTCTACATATCTAGGGCTGTTTTAGGGTTAGCACTTGGTTTAAAATGGTTAATGTTAGAATTATGTTCAGATTAGGCTTGGGGTTAAGCATTTAGCTGGGCCGGGGAATACACTACATCGTCACAAAAGCAAAACTCTGTGTTTGTGTGTGTGTGTTTATCCCCCAACTCATTGTATCTCTTTGAAGACCCCTTGCCAGTTCCACATAAATATAGATTTGGGGCATTTATTTTGGCAACTCTTTTCAAGAGTTGAGGTTACAAGATCGATCCTGTTCCCATGTCTGTCTATTAAATATGAAGCAGAAGCTGAAGGCAGAGACTGTCTGGGTTTTGTCTATAAAAAAAAAAAAAAAAAATCTACCTTGCAACATCTCTGAAGCTCATTAATTAATTAACATATTATATCTCATTTGTTTAATTTGTTCAAACTGCAGTCTTGTCCCTGAGCTCGCAAGATCATAAAGATGATGTATGTCTCTGTTATATTTATAAGGGTTAGCAGCACGTCCACTAGGGGTTGGTTCACGTTTCACATACTAGTGGTTAGCTGCTTATCTACCCCCTCCTTCATGTTCTGAATCTGCTGCTTGTCCAAACAGAGGTGAGCAGCGGGTCTTGGCGATGATGCGTTCCCTCAGGAATATACCATCGCAAACCACCCAGCAACAAGTCAGCATTCACCTGAGTTAAAACCCTCCTGTGTCAGTCTGTAGAGATGTTTGTGTCTTCTCATCAGCATCTTTTGCTGTTCACTGTTCACTCCTTCTGACATTAAACATGATTAGCAACTAGCTGCAGAAAGTATGAGATGGACGTAGCTGCAGAAGTAGCTTAAATCTCCATTCTTTTAATGGCCAGCAGGGGGTGATACATATAGTTGTAAAAAGACATGCTTGTATAAAAGTCTGTGGGAAAACGGCCCTCGGCTCCCTCGCTCAGCGTAAAACAGTCAGAGCTTTGTAAAGAAACACCATGGAGGCTGCGTCCATCTTTGATACTGCCTGTACATTTGTCCGACTTGTAGCCTTTCAGTTTTTATATACCTGTAGAGGTGCCTGTTGGTGGATATTGTTACCTTTACACTGAAGTAGCCAAGCATTTTCCCCCTGCTCTTAGAATTTATGCACAGCTAAGCTAACTGTTGTGTAATCTCTGTAAACTGTTATCTCTATAATAAGGATCAGGATTTTTGCTACTAGAAAATTTCCTGTGTCTGTTTGTAGTCTGACTTTTATCATATTTGAGCTTTGGCTCTTTGTGAGTAATAGAGGAACTACATTTAAGCAAATGCAATCTTAAAACTGTGGAAGAACATCGTCTGACAAAGATTTACCCATTTTAAATTTATTTATCTTCATAAGCAATGACCGGTACTCAGAACAGAAAGTCTTGGCCTGTGTCAGTCCTGAAATATTGGGCACTGACCCCACATGATAGCTGGTGGGCTGTGTGGGCTCAGCTTCATATCTAACATACAAATGTGAGAGAGGGAGATCAAATTTCTTATCTCACTCAGTAAGAAATATCTCAGTCTGTTCCTTTAAGAGGACCTATTATGCTTTTTTTTTTTTAATTATTATTATTTCTTGTTATGCATCTCCTGCTCCTGTGGTGGATGTTCATATTAAACATGGCCAAAATTTCAAATCATTAAGTCAGTGTATGTACAGTAATCGCTTTGAGTCAAAAGTTCAGTTTTTTTCTACTTGAGGGTCTTTATGAGGTCAGAGAGAGGCACAGAAGCCACACCCACCTGCTCTTCAAATCTTTTGTTTGTGAGGAGCAGCCACTTGTGAGGAGTTTATTTCAAATAGATGATAAACTGGGGAGTTGCATTGAGGCCCAGAATACGAAAAAGGGCATTATTTTGAACTTCGATTCATGCATTCGATTTAGACAAGTTTACCCTAAGGTCCTTTTTTTTTTTTTAACCATTCATGTCATGTGTTGAGTTTAGCTAAAGCCAGTCTAATATTTTTTTTTCTACACACGTTGAGCTGTAAACCAAATCCACGGTGCTCGGAGTCTGTCCCAGATCTGAAAGAGACAGCTTTAAGTTTGCACTTTGAAAGTTTTGTGTCAGAAGTGTCGCTGAGTGTTGTCAGTGCTGCTGGGAGAGTAGGAGTTTTCCACCATTCTTCCTTTTGCAGATAGTTTGATGTGTTCCTCATGTTTATGGTTCAGCACTTAAAGCAGCAGCACCTTTAATATTTTCTGATTGTCATGTCTTATTTTCCCAAAGATCATTTATATTTCTATGTGCCTTAACACTGGATAAGAAATGATACATGTGCTCATGATGCTGATTCTGTTTGGTTAAAGATGATGGAGCATATATTATCAGGCTGCAGGCTTTGTGGTTTCTCTCTCCCTGACTGTCTTTTTGCACATGGTGCTTCTTTCTCTGGCATGCTGTTGTCTGCAGTCTGTTCAGTTTGTTTTGGAGGTTCTGTCATTTGGGCCGTTGCACTTTGTGTGCCAGGCTGAAGCTCAAACGTTGGTGCATTCCTACATACCCACTGTCACACAGCATATCTGAGCGTTATTTTTCTCTTTATTTTTCTTCTGATTGCAGCATCGGCCAAATGTGAGCTTCACATTCAACCCTAGACTTCAGAGGACGCTGATCAGCCGCAACATTAAAACTGTTTTACTCATTTTATGCAATTATTTTGAAGCCGGTGTCTAAATGATTCGGGAGACAGCCAAAAATTTTATTTCAGTCGGCAGTGAGACATAAAAACTACACGTAATATGATCAGAAACACAGTAAGCCACTCCACTTTTAAAGAAATGATTAGGAAAGGCTCAAGGAACACAACAAAGAGCTTAAACTGGCCTTACTAAATCTCAGTCTCATCCATGCATGGAGACCCCACTGCTTGAACCAGAAAACCCGAAGGATCCATTGCCAGCCAGCGCTGCACTGCCAGACACCACAGATGCACCTGGAGTTCCTCCATCCATACTTCAACCAGTCAGATCTGCTTTTTATGTTGTGGCTGATTGGTATGTCGGAAGGTATTGACCATAAAAATCTTGGGTTAAACACTGAAGAGCTGCAGCCTGTTACCAACTTAGAAAAACTGTTTTAGGTTTTTTATTAAAATTCCACATTTTTATCAGTTCTTGGGCCTTTGAGTAACTGGAAAGTTTCTGTACATGGCTACTTCTGAACAAAATAAAAGTGTTAATAAAAAATGTATGTATACTTTGCAGCCTGTTTGTCTGATCAGGATTGTAAACTTTGATTAGTATATATTTACTTATAATATATTACATAAAGTATGTATAATAGGCTTACCCAATACTAAACTTGAACATTTAAACTGGTCACTGCTTGAAACTATTGAGCCAGTGATCATATTCTGCATAATTCTCCTTTCTGGCTCTCAGAATCACTATAATTTACAAAATAAATTTCCAATTTTATTCAAAACCTGAAATTTGTTACTGATACCATAACCTCATCAGGAAAGTGTTTACTGAGGTCACAGCCAGAGGGAGCTCAGGGCCGTTTCCACATAGACTTTGATACAATTTCAAGTCTTTTACAACCTGAGTAGTCGCCCCCTGCTGGCTGTTAGAAAGAATGCAGGCATAAGGCACTCACATTGGTTTCAGCTTTCAGACCCTAAAACTTCATCCATCTATTATACTATTGGTGTAGTCCAGTAGGAATATCCTGACTCAAAGTAGGGTCTAACACACATGCTCAGAAATGTGACTTTTCATGATGCTTTAAAGTGCCTCGTACCAAAACAAGCAGCCCTCGCCCCTCTCAGTTTGTTTGCTTCCCATGTACAGTACATTGTCCTCAAATTAATGACTGCCACTGCACTTTCTCCGGATCCGGACACTGCGATAATGATGAATCCTCTTCCCTCACCGTGCTGCTTTCTCCATTTTTCCCAAAGCCCTGGTGTAAACCAGCTGGATTCATCAGCTGTTTTTTGGGTTTTTTTGTTTTTTTTTCCTCCTGCCTGTGCATGAAGGTGTGACTTTGAGCAAAGCTTTGGTCTCTGCTCAGTGTTTTCTGTGTTGCACTGCTGATAAGCAACATGGGTGGCTGTGGCTCAAGAGGTACAGCGGGTCGTCTACTAATTGGAAAGTCAGTGGTTTGATCCCCAGCTCCTCTAGTCTGCATGTCAAAGTGGGCAAGATACTGAACACAGTTTCCCCTGAATGTTAGGTTAAACGTGTTTAGCTGTAGAAAAAGGCGTTTGTATGAATGTGTGTGCTTTGAGTGCTCAAATAGAGTAGAAAAGCACTATATAAGTACCAATCCATACACAGTAAAACTGACTTTTGTCAGTTTTATGATGAGAATTCATGTAAAAGATTGATAATATAATTAAACAGGCTCCACTTGGAATGAAGACTTCTAATTACTTTTTTGAATCACCTGCAGACCACACACAGACGCTCATTCTGCACAAGTTAATGGAGTTTGATTTGAATTTTTATCATATAGGAGCTTCATTGATTGTGGCCATTAAAGTGGCCTTGGCCCTCTTCATGACCCATAGTTTTAACGAGCTTAAATCAGAATATTTTCAATTTCCCAAGCTGCCTCATATATAACGTGGTCCACTGCGGCCATCATAGAGCTGGATTGTGGGGAATGTTGATGTTTTAAGAGCCTCTCCTTTTCCACTCTTTTCTTCCAGAGAAGTTTTGTTCATTTGCACCAGTGAGGATATGCGATGCATCACTTCTGATTCCAAATAATAAATGAAGGGTTTTCTTTTTTTTGTGAGCCAGGGCCATCTGTCTTCCAGTTGGTGGAGGCGTTGCAAGGCTCCGTTCTGCTCTATCACGTAGGAGTGGCTCAGAAAAAGCATTATTGCACTTTTTCAGTCTAACTTCCCACTGACACAGGAAGCCACCCAACAGAAACAGCAGGGACACCAATAAACAGACAACACAGAGATAGACAAACACCTACGGGTAGTTCAGGGTCTTTGGTTCACCTGACAGTAGACTGTGTGAGGAAACACTGCAAGAAAAACATGTCTAACAGACCTATTTATGAGTTAATTCTTAAAGCAGATTACACTGTATTTTCTTAGTAGTAGTTTTTAGAAAACACAGACTGTTCCTTTCATATTAAGAAAGTCCTTTGGATCATTTATCCATTCATCCCTCCATTTTCTGCTGCTTATTTGGGTCCAGGTGACAGGGGCAGACGTTTAAGAGATACCCAGACCTCCTTCTCCCTGGCCACCTCTTCCAGCTCTTCTGGGGGGACATAGACGTGTTTCCAAACCAGCCGACAGATCCATGTGTCCTGGGTCTCCTCCCAGTGCCTGAAAGACCTCACCAAGGAGGCGCCCAGAATGCCTCTGCGTCAGATGCTGAACCACCTCACCTGGCTCCATTCAATGTGGAGGAGCAGCGGCTCTACTCTGGGCCCCTCCTGGATTATCGAACTCCTCACCCTGTTTGTAAGGGAGAGTGCTGACACGACACGCTGCTTGTGTCTGCGATTTCATTCTTTTGTCAATACCCAAAACTCATGGCCACAGGACTGGGATAAAATTACTGGGGCATGCGCCTGGTGGCCAGGCTTTAAATATAATTTCTTTTTTCAATACAAATTTTTCACTTTCTCTGTGTGCAAACAACTACATTCTGAAAACATTCACCCGTAGTTAAGATTTTTAAAGCTGAACCCAAGTAAAACCCCCACTCACCTAAAAAATGTGCCAGACAGCAGACACTAATGTTGCTTGGTAATTTAATTTTCTCATTTACAAAACAGATAATGAACTATGAAGAAGTATTAGGACTACATGTATTGAATATGCTTTTTGTTTTACAAATAAAGTTGAAAAAATATTTCAAAAATTGACCAGAGGCTTAGTTGGTCTAAAGACCAAACTCAACGCACCAACTGAGCAGGGACATCTCTTAAACAGAGGATCTTTGTGCTGTGAAGTGTGAAGCAGAAACCTTTATATAAGCATATTTTCTTGTTTTTGCCTCATAAGCAGTTCAGCGGCCCGTTTGCCTGAGTGTGTTGTGATAATGTCGACATTTGCTGAAGTGTTGAAAATCCCTCACGCTGATGAGCCCGGGTTATGAGCCACCTCTGAGGACGTCTCTAAGGTATATGTGTCCTGATCACACGAGACATCACCTCTGCTGTGATTGCCTCAGTGACCCCTGTTTCTGCTCGTTGTCTGGCACATTTCCAGGAATCGCTTAATATCCACAATATAAAATGATCCTCTCCATTCTACGTGCTGTCCTACATGCAGCCTGCAGCATCTTCTCTTGAACTCTGAAACACCCTGCTGTCTCACTCCCAGTCTCCATCACTGACGTTAAAAACACACAAACACTCCAACTCACTCTGCATTATCTCAGAAAACATTGCCTCACATTTCTTTGTGTTTACTTAACAAAACTTTTGAACTCCATTGCTGTGTTTCTGCTTTTGTTGAATCCCTGACACCACTGCTTGTCTGGCTGAGGGTTTAAAGATCCCCATCAGGGATTATGAGGTAATTGGGAAGGTTAATGAGCAGTTACAATTTCCTTCCCACACACAGTTGGGATAGTAACACTGATCTGTTAAAATATTCTGTAACAAGTAAAAGTCTTGGATTCTAAATTTTACTTAAATCTGCAGTAACTTTTTTTTTTTAAATCAAACAGTTGCTTATTTCCTATGCATGTATTAATTAAAAGATCTGTACACAGTGTCAGCCTCACTGCCAGTTCTTGTAAGTGGTCACTTGAAAATCCCCTAAATCCCAAAAACAAACAGCCAAAAAACTCAAATCCCCTGCAGCCCACGGAGCTTTTTCCCACAGATAACTACTATAAATACAGCAAAACTCCTGCAAACAAGGTCTTTTTTTAACTCCCTGTCTTACTAAATTTTATTCAGTTGATATTTTGTGTTTTATTTTTGTGTCATGATAAATAGAGACTGAACCTACAGGCAGGGTGCAGCTCATCACAGGGTAACAAAGCTGCCTGAAAGAGGTAATAAAGGAAGCATTGAAACCCCTTTTCATAATAATTGGAGAATTCAAACAGCTCTGATTATGGCTGCTGCAGATACTTCTGGGTCACTGCAGGAGTCAAAAACCATCTTAAACAAAACTCACTATTTGACCATACCCGTAGTCTAAGGGTTTGAAGGAAGGCAACTGGACTTCTTTAAGTTGTTTGAAGACGTTTCACCTTTCATCCAAAGGGCTTCGTCAGTTCTAAAACCAAATGGTGGAGAGTCCCAGGTATTTAAACCCTAGTGGGGGCTGTCTCTTGGGAGGTGGTCATTAACCCACTATTGATCATGTGAGTGATTAACCCACTATTGATCATGTCCATTGATCATGTGAGTCATCACATGAGCCCAGGTGTGAAAAAAGGCGTGGGTCATTATCCCCACAGGTTTTGGGTGAAACCACTGTGAGACCTTTGGGGCAAGGTCTCACCTCTCATCTAACTTCTGACCACCTCCGAAGAGACAGCCCCCACTAGGGTTTAAATACCTGGGACTCTCCACCATTTGGTTTTAGAAC
>VUQS01029984.1:0-10903 GCA_015108495.1 Heterochromis multidens | reverse complement strand
TGATGATGTTATGCACTGTAGATGATGAGAGTTGCAAAGCCTTTGCAATTTGACATTGAGGAACATTGTTTTTGTAGTATTCCACAATCTTTTTATGCACTCTTTCACAGATTGGAGAGCCTCTGCCCATCTTTACTTCTGAGAGACTCTGCCTCTATGACATCCCTTTTATAGCTAATCATGTTACAGACCTGATATCAATTAACTTAATTAGTTGCTAGATGTTCTCCCAGCTGAATCTTTTAGGACTTTCTTGCTTTTTCAGCCATTTGTTGCCCCTGTGCCAACTTTTTTGGGACCTGTAGCAGGCATCAAATTTGAAAGGAGCTCATTTAGTGGATGAAGGTGTACAATTTCCCAGTTTAAACATTTGTCATGTTATCTATGTTCTGTTGTGAATAAAATATTGGCTCATGTGATTTGGAAGTCCTTTGGTTTTAATTTTGTTCAAATTTAAAGAACGTCCCAACTTTTCCGGAATTCGGGTTGTAATCATGTGTAGGGCAGAGTCTGAGCCATTCAGTAATAGCCTGTCTTAATGCAATGGCTCCATAGTGTAGTGGTTTACACTTTCACCTAACGAGCAAAAGATCCCCGGTTCAGTCCTAGGAGGAGACCCACATCCCTTTGGTTTTGCGTCAGACATAAAAATCTGCCAAATTAAATATGCTACCTTTTTGTTGTCTTTATGTAACAACCACAAACGGAATAAAACATAGGTGTAGTTTTTGGGTCAGAAAAATGAAGCCAGTGCGCAAGTGTATAAACCTGCATTCTATCTGAAGACCACTAGATGACGATAGGTGTGGTTGCAAAAAGGGACTTCCAGTCCTATAGAAGTCTATGGGAAAACGACTCTCTGTCTTGACACTTTTCTGCTGAGTCCATGGTCATACTGCGTCATACTGAATAAAAAATGAAGTCTATTTTGTAAATCTTATATGTTTATACTATGTTTCAATTTGGAGGATTATGCATGATTGACAAGTGCTTAGCCAATGAGCAAGCAGTTTCACAGTCAGACCCGCCCGTCCTCAACACACCCGGTTTTTTGAAACCTAGATGGCGACAGTAGAAATGTTCATTTTGTTTCAAAACAAGACTTCAGAAACCAGTGGATAACTTCATGGTAGATGCATCCATCTTTTATATACTGTCTATGGTAACTGCTAACATTGCTATCCTAAGTAACACTAACTGGATGTCATTTTAGTTCTGTGAGTGGGTACGTTGCCTCCTAATGGCTTTTACCTTCTGTGGTAACTAATAGTGAAGTGTCTTAAGCTTGCTTTATGGTCTTGCACTGGTTTCCACTTGTAGCTCTTTGGCTACATAAACAGATGCTATGGAAATGTGCTTTCATGCAGTTCTCAACACACACCTAACAGTGTGTTGCTAAGTGTTGTTGCCTATATCTCGAATGCTGATTGGTTGAAAAGAAGGGGCAGAAAAAACCCAACAAAGGACAAAGAATAACAGGAGAAGCATAGATGAGAGCTGCAGGGACTCTTCCCTCCTTTTTAGTCCACTCCAAAGAATTTCTTTATATATTGTGACTTCTGTATTCTCTGTGGCAGATGCAACACTAGTAACAGCAGCTCACATTACAGATTCTACCACTTATTTTTTAGCATTGCTCCCCACTTGGTAGTATGTAGCACCGACATGTAGCCCAGGCTCTGCAAAGTTTACCTACTGACCACTATTGCACTACTAATTGGGACCTTTAGAGGGCATGCCATCAGTACACAGCGGACTCTGAGAAAATCTGGCATGCTGAGCTCATCTGGTGTTGACGCTGTTACTGGGATCTTCCCCGAACCTTAATCAAGAAAACCCCCGTCATATGATTAGCATTACCATAACAAACATACAAAAAAAGTACTGCTAATTCCCCATTTTGTACTCAACACTGGATAAAAACTACATGTGCTACACTAATGTAAAAGCTCAGATGACTGCAGTGTAAATGGGCAGAGCTTCATCCTGTCAATAAGAAATTTTAATCAGGATTATTGATCAGCTGCCCAGTGTCACGAAGAGTCTGAAAGATTGTTATTAGAAGCAAAACAGCGTGTACCGCATTCATAATATCCAAGCTTGAGCTAATATGCAGTTATGTCTACAGTATGTATGTACAAGCAGTGCTGTCTTTTTATTTTCAGTCACTAACCTTGGTGCTGCGATCTTTACATTGGAAATTATTTCGTTTGAAACAGGTTTATATCAAATGGAAGCTGCCACAGGGAGGGTTAAACTCTCCTCTCCTTTTTCTCCTGTTCACAGAAGAAAAGCCAACAGGAAGAGTCTGAGGAGGAGGAAGAGGAGGAGAATGCTCCGCAGTGACATCAGTGTCATCAGCTGTCCATATAATGTCTGCATGAAGTGACTCTTCACCCTCTGTTCTGTTTCAGCACCAGTTTTCTTTTCTTCTTTTTGATCTCAGAATGGTACACGGCGTACCTGGGATTTCTTAAATAGCTCCTTCACGTTAGTCAGACGGAACATGTTAAATTAGCGGATCGTGTTACTGGCTCTTTAGGGATTCATTTTCTGTCGACACTGCTGAGTGCCTTATTGCCGATCCTAATAGAGGCCTCTGGCGTGTCGAGAGGTTGGTTATTTCAGTTTTGGTGGGGGAGGGGACTGTGTTACTGTAAAATGATGTATTCATTAACAATGTAAAGAAGGTCTGCTTTTATACTTTGAGTCTGTATAGTAGTTTGTGTATCTGTATTGCATCTCAAATCATTCTTTCTCTGGGTTTAAAATGAACCTGACCCCCCACACACACACACACACACACACGTGTCAGTTTGTTTCTTTACCTATGGGACTGACAGACTTCTCTATTTAACACTAAAGCCCTTCATCACTGAGTCACCTTTAATTTTCTTGCCAGACATCCCAGCTCCTCCATCTTTCCCTGCCAATTTCCTGTGAGCAGTTTTGACACAGTCATTGCTCCCAGCCGCTCCCTCGCTCATTTGGAGTCCTGTTATTTATTTATTTTCTTTTCCCCATCATGCATCGCTGTGTACTGTTGCTCCAAAGAACACCATTAAACTTCTTTGTCGTGTATTGACTCGGCTGTCAGTCTGGTGGGTGCTGTAAACCAGCACATTAGAAATTGATTGCGCTTTTATGCAACAGCTCTCATTACCCCGCCAGCTAAATGAGCTGCGCACGCACGACACAGGGCAGTTCTTTTTCTTTTCCCCTTCACTGGATTGATAGAGCAATTACAGGGAGATGAAAGAGTGGGTGTCAGAGCTACAGCTCCCCAGGTAAACCGCTGTGGACAGGCAACAGTGTACATGACACAAATATTGTGAATATGTCTCGCCACTCATCATTATGAAACAAATCTTTCTGTAAACATCCAGTTTGACCTGCGACTGAGGATGAGCTTGTCTGCTGAAATCTGACACGGGGTATTTTGCATTGGGGGCAAATCACAAACTGAGTGTAAATAAAAGGGTAAATACAAAGCTTAGCTAAGATAAAAGATGTACACACACAATCACATAGATCACAGTTCATGTAGGGCATCAAGCTAAAAGAATGCTGGTACAATAGCCTTGCACATACACCTCCCAGTCACTTTATTAGGCACATTTGTTCAGCTGCTTGTATAGGCGTGTATCTGAGGAGCCAGTCATATGGCAGTACCGCAGTGCATTTAGGCATGTAAACAAGGTCAAGACGACCTGCTGAAGTTCAAACTGAGCATCAGAATTTGGGGGGGGGGCTTTAAGTGACTCTCAATGTGGGATGGGTGATGGTGCCAGATGGGGTGATCTGAATATTTCAGAAACTGCTGATCTTCTGGGATATTCCCACACAACCATCTAGGATTTACAGAGGATGGTCTGAAAAAGAAAAAATATCCAGTGAGCGGCAGTTCTCTGGGGTGACGACGTCTTGATGCCAGAGGTCAGAGGAGAATGGCCAGAACGCTTTAAGCTGACAGGAAGGCAACAGTAAGTCAAATAACCACTTGTTACAACTGAGGTACATAGAAAACCACACTGGGTGCCACTCTTGTCAGATAAGAACAGGAAACTGAGGCTACAATTCACACAGGCTCACCAAAATTGGTCAACAGAAGAAAATGGAAAATGTTCCCTGGTGTGAGTCTCAGTTTCACTTTTTTCCTGTCTCCTTCCCCTCACCCCCAACCGGTTGTGGCAGATGGCTGTCCCTCCCTGAGCCTGGTTCTGCTGGAGTTTTTTCTTCCCACTGTCGCCAAGTTCTTGCTCACAGGGGGTCATCTGATTGTTGGGGTTTTCTCTGTATTATTGTAGGGTCTTTACCTTAAAATATAAAGTGCCTTGAGGTAACTGTTGTTGTGATTTGGCGCTATATAAATAAAATAGAATTGAATTGAATTTCTGCTGCAACATTTGGATAGTAAGGTCAAAATTTGTCACAAACAACATGAAATCATGGACACATCCTGCCTTCTATCAGCAGTTCAGACTGGTAGCAGTGGTGTAATGGTGTGGGGTATATTTCCCTGGTACACTTTGGGTCCCTTACTACCAACTGAGTATTGTTTAAACACCGCAGCCTACCTGAGTTTTGTCGCTGACCATGTCCATCCCTTTCTGACCACAGTGTACCCATCTTCTGTTGGCTGATTTCAGCAGGATAATATGTCATGCCACAAAGCTCAAAACATCTCAAACTGGTTTCTTAAATATGACGATGATTTCACTGTACTCACAATCACCAGATCTCAACCCAACAGAGCACCTTTGGGATGTGATAGAATAGAATATGTGTTGGACTTTCTCCGGGGCACCTTTGCACAGCCTGCAACTTGGGTCCTATCGGCTGTGGTAGATGTCTGCCTTTATGTTATTGACTGGCTCTTGTTCTGGGAGGTTGCTGTGGTCTTAAATTCTGCTCTTAAGTCCACCAGCCACTTAGCACTGGTGTTCTGTGATGCCTCTTTATCCCAGATGTTCCAACAGTATCGCCTTCATACTGTCATTCCCTTGCAGCTGAGAGTATATCCCAGATGGGTCCTTGGAGAACAGGCAATTTATTCTCTTGACCGGTGCTTCTCTAGCTGTGAGCCTTTGTTTGGCAGTTTCTAGAGCCTCAGTTATAAACATCTTGTTTTACCTCTTATTCATTCAAGACCAGTCTCTTATGATGCTCTTCTGCACCTCTGTTAGCCAGGCCTCCCTGATTTTGATTTCCAGCCTTCTCTGCCACAGGGCCCTTTCTCTATGTGCATTTTTGATCTTATAGCCGAGTGTTTCTATGATTACTTTGACAGTGGCATATATGAGCTCATTGATACTGATAGTGTGGATGGTGAGTAGAGCTGTGTTCACATGTGCAAGCATCTCCTCTGATGGAACTTTGTCAGTGAGCCGGGGGAGTCGTGCCCTTGGTTGGCACCTTGATTCTGGCCTCAATCTTCATCCTCAGCTCAGTAGATGCATCTCTCATTGCAAGTGGTTGGGCATCATGTACTTCGGTTACGTTGCTCTCTTCTACCAGGGCTGACTCATTATGTCCATGCTGCTCATGCTAAATTGTGCTGTAGCCTCTGGATCTCCAGCTTCAATAGTAGCTGTCTTCTATTTGTGTTATGACACTGAGCTACCAGGTGCTTCTTGGTCAGTGTGGATGTTGGTTTTCTGCATATCCATAGTTCCCACATGTGTTGCATATAACCTCTCTCATTGGGTCAGCTGCCATCAATTCATCAATCAATCCATGTATGCATTGTTCCAGTAGCCCACTTCTTTTCAGTATGTCCTGGTTCCCCAACACCCGATGCAGACCTTGTTAAGCCGGGTGATGTCCAAGCCGGTATACTGTTAGTTATGTGGGTACCCTTACTGGATGCATGCCCTGACCAGGATTCAAACCCTGACCTATTGTTCCAAAGACAGTAATGTTTAGTACTACACAATCCAGCTGCTGTGGTTGTGACCTAAGCTTAATCAAAATAAGCAAATGTGGCAACCCTAGCTCTTTAATATGGTAACTAGTAAATGCATTTCTTATTACTTAACAGTATAACAGCACCGGCTAAAGAAATCCTTTCATCCACCCACCCATTACATAAAGTCAGATGTCAGATAGGATGGAAGCTGTACCGGGGGGATGAGTGGATCATTTAACACAAGCCATTTCATAGTGTGAAATCGTTGGAGGGTTTGACATGAGAAGAAATATGTATACCAGTTTCTCAGCCAGGCAAATGATTTCTGTATGTGTGTGTGCATTTAAAATGTCAGTGTTCAAGCTCCAGGCAGTAAGTCGGCCCCATTCATCTTCCTTGACCTTCATCTTCTTTTTAACCATCTCTGTTAACACCCACCTCGGATTCTCCTTCCCTTTGCAGCCGGGCAATCATCTTTCACCAGGGGAGGTCAGATTTGCTGACTCAGAGAAAAAGACGAGGAGGAGGGGGGGGGGATTGTTCCTTGGATGCTGCTGAGGAAGAGCTGCAGTAGTTTGCAGCCAGAATACTTATGAGCAGCTGAAGCTGCAACACATTGTCCCCCACCTCCCTCTTTCTCTCTCTCACTGTCTGTCTCCTTATAGTACTCACACACAAATATAACCTTGTGTGTGTGTGTGTGTGTGTGTGTGTGTGTGTGTGTGTTGTGGGCAGTAACGCGGCCTGAGCTGACCTCAGCCCCTGCAGCTGTCAGAGTCCGGGGATAACCGCTCTTTCTGCCTTTGTAATCCAGGTGTTACGCGGGCCACTTTAACTTAGGTGAGCATGCTGCTGCAGCTGGGGCCCCCGCTGATCCCCGGGCGCTCCGCTGAGCCACATGGACGCCTTTAGGGATCCCACATTATAATGAATACATGATAGCTGTTCCCATCATGTTGGCGCATTGCGAATTTGCTGCTCAAAAACAAGCAGCATGCAACGAGCAGCATCCCATCAGCTGTCTTTAATGTCACAACATGCACTGCCACAGTATGAGTTGGATGCATTTGTTAAGTAAATAATCCCAATAGTAAAAGCACAAAGGAGAATTTGAGCACACTGAATATTCTGTGAAAAAGTGGAAACCCCCCGAAACGTATCGGCAGCACGCCAATTAAAGGCGTTTATCGAATTGCAGCAGGCAGCAGATTCGCAGGCAAGCTAGAGACACGTAACAAACATCATACAGGAAGTCGTGAGTTGCTGTCTTCAAAATAAAATAACCCATATTTAAAAAATATTGCGGCAAATGAAATCGATAACTGCAGATAGAACATGTGTGAAACTGACGAGCCAATACGTACCAAGAGTTGTGAGAAGTGATTAACCAGTTTGGTGAAAGTGAGGTACGACTTTGGATTTTATTTAACTATTTAAAAAAGAAAAATCTCGGGAAATTTATTTTTATTTATGTCAAAAATCATTAGAAAAGAAAAGGAAAGAAAAACCTAGAAAAAAAACTTGTTTAAAATTATTTATTAAAAAATCCATAAAATGCGTTTATTTCTGGTTCTGTTCAATTTTTCATGGTGTTTTTATTTTTTTCTAATTTTGTTTCACTGGTTTTTTTTTTCTTCTTTCTTTTCCTTCTTTTGCTTATGGTATGTACATTCAGATTAACTGAGTCATTTAACGATTTTCCCTTTCCTCAGAGCTCATGCTTTGATTTGCATAGTTAAAGTTGTGTTTTTATTAAGTGTGTGTGAAAAATAACATAGTGATTCTGGGGCTGATTGAGGATTATGTTATTGGTTATATATTTTAGTACTACTCGTGGTAATATAATAGCTGTAGCAGTTGCAAGAAAAAGTATTATAAAAAATATTATTCCATTATAACGAACTTAATGGCTTCTAAAGCAACATGCTTTTATTTCGAAAGCCTATAGAGGAAGCGCTATGTGTCTCCTTTCTACCTTTACACAGCTGCTACCCAGACGGCCAGAGAGAAGGAGGAGGAGGAGTGGGGAAAGGGAGAGAGAGAGAGAGAGAGAGAGAGAGAGAGAGAGAGAGAGAGAGAAGAGGAGGAGGAGGCAGCAGGGACAGGGTAACCTGCAGGAGGACTCACATGGTCCTGCAGCAGCGGAGCGCACACCATCAGGACTCTCCAGACCTCTGACACTCAGTTTAGCCCGCGTCTTCTATTTTTTTCTCCTCCCTATAGTCCGCATCCTTCCTCCCGCAGCCCAGTGTCGGGTCGGACTTGGGCCGGTAAAGCAGCGCCATGGCTCGGGAGAACGGAGACACCACCGGCAGAGGGGAGACGTGGAAAAAACAAGTCGACGACATTAAAAAGATTTTTGATTTTAAAGAAGTCCTCGGCACGTGAGTACACGTGGTTTTAACTAACTTCACCTCATATGTCTCAGTGCTATTCCAGTAATGTCCCTGCCGGGTTTGTGTCTACAATTAGGGCTGCTCGGAGAGTTTACAGTGACCTTACTGAGCTCGGGGGCAGCGTTCAAATGGTATTACACCAGGGACTCCCAGTGTGCCTCAGTGCTCACTCTTGGACTGCTTTCTACATTTTTCTTCTTTGTTCTTATGACCGTACTGTTCTTGTGGAGGCTTGTCGGAGGTCTGTGGCTGCTCAGCAGGGGGCTTTAATCACATCAGTGGATTTTCTGCTGTGGCATCGCTGTGTAATGATACACCGAATACTGTTAACAGTGACTTTACAGCAGCTGAATTATCCAGTTACACAATATGTTTCAACTTGTTAGTCATTACTTTTAGTTAGCTCACAATTCACTACTTGTATCGTTTCCAGTCGTTTCCCACTACTCTTATATACCCATCTCAACCTCATCATTAGTTCTACCTGTCTACATATATTTTTAATAAGTGAAATCACACACACACACACACACACACACACACACACACACATGAATCTAGTGGTTTTAAATCAGTGCTTTGTGGCATCAACACATCAAGTGCAGCATTTCCATAATGTTTTGAAAAAGACTTGTATGGTGTTTTAGAGCTTTCTAAGTAGCTGTAATCACTGTTGTTGCTCTAATCTTTGGCATTACACTGTTAGATTCCCATGGAAAATACTGTACACTCCTTCATTTATTCCATAACAAAACATGTAGAGGCTTCAGGATTGTGCTGGAGTTGACAAAATCCTGTGTAAAACATATAGTCAAAATTACTTTAAATAACAAGGGTGGTGTGTTTTTATGCTATGGGTGGCATTTTGCTGGTATGGCATGGGTGCACTTGTCACTTTAGAAGTAATGATGCATTAACATATTGGCCAGTTATCAGTATTGGCCGATATTGGCCCTGCCTGTTGACTGATGTAGGCATACTGCAAAAAAGATATACACTCACCAGCCACTTCCTTAAGTACACCTTGCTAGTACCGGGTAGGGCCCCCCCTTTGCCTTCAGAACTGCCTTAATTCTTCTTGGCGTAGATTCAATGAGGTGCTGGAAACATTCCTCAGAGATTTTGGTCCACGTTGACATGATAGCATCACATAGTTGCTCCAGTTTTGTTGGCTGCACATCTGTGATGTGAATCTCCTGTTCTACCACATCCCAAAGGTGTTCTTTGGCTGTTCTGTGGCATTTAAACAAGTCTGCTAAGAAAATATCCCCGACACCATTACACTACCGCTACCAGTCTGAACTGTTGATACAAGGCAGGATGGAGCCATGCTTTCATGTTGTTTATGCCAAATTCTGACCCTACCATTCAACTGTCGCAGCAGATATTGAGACTCATCAGACCAGGCAATGTTTTCCAATCTTCTGTTGACCAATTTTGGTGAGCCTGAGTCTCCTGTTCCTAGCTGACAGTAGTGCTGCTTGGTGTGGTCTTCGTGCTGTGCATTCAGAGATGCTCTTCTTCATGCCTTGGTTGTAACGAGTGGTTATTTGAGTTACTGTTGCCTTCCTATCAGCTTGTAGCAGCCTGGCCATTCTCCTCTGACCTCTGGCATCAACAAGGCATTTTCACTCCGAGAGCTGCTGCTCGCTGCAGATTTTCTCGTTTTCGGGCCATTCTCTGTAAACCTTAGAGAGCGTTGTGTGGGAAAATCCCAGAAGATCAGCAGTTTCTGGAATACTCAGACCAGCCCGTCTTGTTTGGCAGCAAGTGGTGGCTCATCACCTTACAAAGACACTTTATGTTGGTTTTTCTGTTGTACAAACAGATATCTTTGGTTTTCCTACAAAGTCAGTGCAGTAGTGTCAGTGTTGAATGAATTTACATTAGTTTAGTATCTCACTGTGTTTTCTTGTTTGTTTTCCTGGTGGATTTTCTGCTGTATGGGATGTTTACATAGGGACTTCTACAGTGACTTAGGATTGCTGAGCTGTTTAAAGGTGACCTTAAGCCACAGTCATGAAGGGGATTTTCTTGTGCATGACAGCATTTAACAGACTGCAGGAATTTCATTCCCTCAGCAGCTGCAGCAACAACAGAATCACTGATACACTCACAAGCCTTTTCTACCTCAAATTAGGCTCTTTCACACTTCCTCTTCTTATTCCCTCTCCTCCTCATTCAAACAGCAACAGAATACAGGTCCACGCCTCCCAAATCTCTTGACAGCCAGTCCCTGTAAGCATCTGTCTGCCTCCTCTGGTTTCCTGCTGTGAGCAATGAGCTGCGCCTGTTTGGACGGCAGCCTGGAGGGAGAAAACAGGGCAAACGCAGATTGGGATTAACTGCACACAGATTAGGAAGACTTCCCCTGAATAGGAAGGAAGTTCCGTCACATTGTGTAATGAGGATAGACCGCTAGCTTGTGTGGTTTGCTTCTCTGAACAGCCGGAAATTTTGGACCGGATGTTAAACACCCTGACACACACACACAGGCTTGGGATGCGGACTGGTACAGGACTCAGTGATCCGAGTCGGCCATGTTGCAGCCACACATTAACCAGAGCTGCTGCTGATGGATCTTTGAACCTGATGCATC